>JAVCKZ010027784.1:0-35837 GCA_034780755.1 Lepetodrilus elevatus | reverse complement strand
TCTGTCTCTGTGTGTGTGTGTGTGTGTGTGTGTGTGTGTGTGTGTGTGTGTGTGTGTGTGTGTGTGTGTGTGTGTGTTGGTACAGCTGACGAAGTATGAAATCAGATGCTGCCATATCATTATTAAACGCTGCGGATAGTTGCGTGACTTGCCAGAATTAGACGCTGTGTGCAAATGTTATACCCCCGCCTTTGAGAAAAGCTAATCAAACGCAATGTGTTCGGCCTGTTTTGGCGTGCAGAGAGAAACTAAAATTTGTTAGTTTTTGGTTTGTTAGGGAACAGACAAATTGAGTAGATTAAGTTTGGCATTGTGGACAGAGAACAAATTCAAGTGTCTCTTTTCGTATTTCCAGTAATTGCTGCAAACCGTTGGTCCTGGGTATAGTCACTTAGTCTTAGATTTCCAATTAACAAGTCCGTAATTTTAAATATGTTATTACAATCTCGTTAAGATCAAGTTTAATATGTAGATGTAGCGTGTTCAGAAAAGAGATTACTTGCTTTAGTTTTAATGCTCCAACTTTGAAAAATAAAATCATATACGAATTATGGCCTGCTCAAAATATAGCAGTAGATTAGTAATTTTGCATACACATGTGTGTGTGTGTGTGTGTGTGTGCGCGTGTATATATATATATATATATATATAAACATGCAGCATACGTACAACATGGTCTTCGTTGTTGTAATTGCGTCCTATACAGAGCATGGCTTTAATTGACCTATATATGTTACCCTTTTAATCTGTTGATCATTGCACGATTTGGAATTTACAACAGCTTGTCTCATGAATATGGCGGATGTGTGGGATGCCGCTGAACTATACAACACAACTCCAATACAAAATTAATATCCTCATTAATTTACAGTACTCTCAGAAAATGCAATAATATTTTACGAAATAAGTTAATGTCCATTGTATCTGCATTGTTAGGTTAGACAGTGCCAGTGGTCGTGTGTATGTCTGTGCAGACTGTATTTACCAGCGCTATGTAATTGTAAGGTACCAGTCGAGTATTATAGTAGCTATGGTACCACAGCCTGAAAATGAACCTGTTAATTAACGCTAGTATCGACATGTACATATATATGCAGACAGCTGTTGTAAATATTAGAACTGGTGAGATTGTAACCCGACGTCTATGAATAGTATCCATCATGGTGAGGTTTCGGATATCCGACGAGTACTCTCTCTCTCTCTCTCTCTCTCTCTCTTATGTAGATAAGTCTAGTGAATGTGCTGTAATACCAATTTTGTTCATGGGTATTACATCTCGGCAAACAGAGGAGGGAGACAATAACCAATCGTAGACATTATTATCACGGTATATTTAGGGGATAAAGGTATACTGTTTAGAAATCAGAGGGTATCAATCGTAAATTGATACCGTCTAAATTTGAATTGAACACCGACTGCTATTTAGTCTAAGAATGCTAGGATTGACATGGATATATGTAAATAAAATGATTAATAGCGATGATAATGATATAATTATCGTTTAGATGCAATGCAGTTCAAATTTAAGCTTCAGAATTAATTGATCTTTTACGCGTTGGTATTTCAGTGTGTGTGTGTGTGTGTGTGTGTGTGTGTGTGCGCGCGTGCGTGCGTGTGTGTGTGTCTGTGTGTGTCTCTGTGTGTGTGTGTGTGTGTGTACACATATATTGGTAAACTCAATCAAAAGCCATCACGTGTCAAGGTTGTTTTTGAGCTGACAAAAGTGAAATACATTGATGTCAATTTCACACCCCCAACTCTCGGCGCGGTGACTCCGCATCACGTCCACCCGTCAGAACAGATGATCGATCTCGCCAGTGTGGTAATGAAGTAGTGTAGACGACACCAATAGAACAGTTGTCGTGCAGGCTGCGGGCGTCGATGCTGTTGCTTTATTTTCTAACTTATCGACTTATCCTGCTAGTAGGTCAGAAAGAGAGAGAGAGAGAGGGAGAGGGAGATATATATAGAGAGAGAGGGAGAGAGAGAGAGGGAGAGAGAGAGAGGGAGGGAGAGATAGAGAGAGAGGGAGGGAGAGAGAGAGAGAGAGAGAGAGAGAGAGAGACAGACAGACAGACAAAGAGATGACAGACAGACAGACATGATATCGTTTCTCGAAGCTCCCGTATCCACTACGAGACCAGAATCATTCTCGTAGTGTTCTCTTATAAATGGCGATCAGGGTATCCTTTCACAATGCTCTCTTATCCTCTAATACACCATAGCGCTGTCTTTGCAGTGTATTAATTAGCTATTGGCAAAGAGGGCGGTATGGTCTCTTATTGGATAAGAGAACTTCGGGAAATGATACCCTGGCACTTACGAGAGCGTTATGTGGTCTCACAGAGGACACGTGAGCTTTGAGAAGCGGTACCCCGAGCTGTAGAATCTGAAGCAGTTGTGTTACGATTCAATGCCAACTGCCTCGTCGACCATTCACTGTGACTCAATGGCACTGATAATGCTGTTCTATCCCACACGGGTTTAATTCATATTGACTAATACTGTATAAAGAACAATGTATTAAAAAGAAAACCTGCACACATTTGAGATTACGAAACGATAGATTAGCTTGTTGAAATTATGCTGAGCGATCGAAGTAGAGCAGTTGGGTTTACTATGGCAGACCTGGAACAGTCGAGCTTACTATAAAAGACCCCTCGTAATCCGTGTGTGCTTGGTTTCTTTTTATTGGATTCGATTCTGGCGATTTCTGCTAATTTTCTACTCTGTTTATTTATTTGTGTGAGACATTTTCACATATATTGACAGTAGTGTCACGCCGGGGAGTTGGGTTACTGTTGTTAATTACAAAGGGCAGGATCTGGTTCGGTAACTGAACTGGGCGCTAAGGTGATGTTTGAGTTATGGCCGTGTGTGTTAATCATTAACTCGATACGAAATAACCACAAGCAGTCACAGTGCATTGTAGAAATGGTGACAAACTGAAATTGAAATGTGAACAGATATATGATTAAATATTAAAATATTAGATAAAATGTCATCCTCCGAATAGTATCGTGTGATGTAATATGTTTGAATGGATTCACCAAAATTAGCTGCTGTAAATTCCAACTCGTGCAATGATCAACAGACAGACAGACAGACAGACACATATTTTTATAAATGATAATAAACAAATGAATAAATAAATAAATAATAATAATAAGAATAATAATAATAAGAATAATATTAAAAACAAAAATAATAATAATAAACAAGTAAATAAATAATACTCACGGTAATAATAATAATAATAATAATAATAATAATAATAACCACGGTAGTACTATTAATAATAATACTAAGTATGTCCACGTATTTATGTGCTATACCCATGTTAGACAACATGATCAAAGCTCTGCATTATTATTAACTCCAGTCAATGGACGAGTGTACACTCAATTTACATTCTCAACTCCATGGGCATGTATCCTAAGCTGCCATTTTCCAGGACATATAAAAGGTTAACAGTCGCAATTCCAGCGCATCCTTCCAGGTATACTGCGGATAACACGCGATGTGTCAAGATATTCACGTATACTGCTGAGCTGATCTTCCACGTGAGAAAATGGTAGTACTCATGCTATGATGTTTCCTTGTAATTGTGTACATTTGCAGATATTACGAGACCGGATCCATTAAACCCGGAGTTATCGGTGGCAGCAAACCCAAAGTGGCCACGCCGAAAGTGGTGGACGCCATTACACACTACAAGCAGGACAACCCCACGATGTTCGCCTGGGAAATCCGAGACAGGCTACTCAGCGAGGCCGTCTGTAGTCAAGACAACGTCCCCAGTGTTAGCTCAATAAATAGGTGAGTAGCCAATCAACGTTCAGAGATTGTTTTAGTTTCAGAGGGGGGAGTTTTAAAATTGTTGAAGTTTGAGTTTTGATGGTGGTGTGTCTAATGTGTGTTCTGATGGGAGAGAGGGGGGACGAGAGAGGGGGGAGAGAGAGGGGAGAGAGAGAGGGGAGAGAGAGAGAGAGAGAGGGGAGAGAGAGAGAGAGAGAGAGAGAGAGATAGGGGTGGCATCAGTAAAATGGTTTGCTTTCTTGGACAAAGGATAGAGTATAGAGACACAACTTGATATGGAGAAAGAATATGTAGACGAGAGAAAATGGACTAAAGGGAGGGTAGTAATGGAGAGATACAGATAAAAGAGACATTCAGATTTAGCAGAGAAGATGGCATCAATTGTGATCCACAGAAATATCTCCGATCAAGTCATCAAGTTGTAATAAACTAGTGACACAGCAATCGATTATCTGATTACATGTTGATGAACTAGTGCCCACTATATGATCCAACAAACATACTTTATGAATCAAGCACATATCAGCTGCATAGACCTGGGGATGCAACGATAGCAATAATCGGAAGATTTCCCTGGAGTATCAGTTTGTCCATATCTGTCCGACCTATCAGACTAGTGGGCTTCATGACGGGGTGAGCTCTCTGCCAGATCTCTATCACTGGTCAGGCAGGAGGGAATGTGACCGGGATATGCAGCTACTGGATCTCTTTCAAATATTGCATGACACGGGTCTGTATCGAGCAGGACATCAGTGGGTATTAACATGCAAAATATATAACGTACACACGGTTATGCTATTGTAATGTTCATGACTCTTCTGTGGTTTGTAACGTCTAATCGATAGTCCATTGAGAGATTGGTTGGATTTTCGTATATGTACACCCCCAGGAATATGGATGGTTTTTGTAGTCTTTAGTTTTCAGATGAGGTCTTGAGATTAGGATGTTCATTGTTTGTCGTAATGTATGTTTCAGATACCGGGTAGTTTCAACTGTTACATATTTCAGATGGATCATTCCGTAGAATGTTCTTTTATAAATATTAAGAATTCAACACCTGAACACGGTACAACCCCTAAATTTATAAATATCCTAAATTAAAGCAACTCATTCACCAAAATCAAAGTTATAGTCTAGAGCTGATAATCCTGTACCACATAGTGTGATTGATTCCTTCCAAATGACCTGCTATCGATAAATATGCTAATTTTTCGGGTTTGCAGATATTACGTAGATATTGAAAATGATATAAATCTGAACCTTTCTAAAGTAACGTTTGGAAATAAGAGTCGATATTAAATTCAAAAAGTCTCTTAAAAGTTGAAGTCGACGGGCGAAACCTAGAGCTAGATCACGTGACCTAGATCACGTGACCCATATGCGGTACCGTCAGATATGATGCCTAAATGTCGTGCGCACTGACGTTAAGGAGAGCCGAGGGGTCGGGTTGTAATGTGGTCGACTTAGTGTTTAGCAAGCCAGGTGTTAGTAGTCCGTGCCCCTTCTGTTTGGCAGGCGGTTATTGATGGGTTTCACTCTGAAATCGACCACGTCATGTCATACAGAAAACAAATGTCTTGAAATCGACACCCTAAAGTCCAAATTTGAACCTTTCAAAACAACAACAACGGCACATACACAGGTGTGTACTCACGAAAGAGGATAATTACATAATTACAGGTCTGTTAAATTGGGGTTACTCTGATTCGAGATTTTGAAATTGATAAATGTGTCAAGTTATAATATACTGTGGTTCCTAAATTAAACACCTACTGTGCATGACATTAGTACAGTCCTAGAAACATTATTCATGCGTTGCTGTGTATTAGTATAAGTACGACATAGAAACGTATTCATAGATTTAATAATGTGGCATTCAACGATAATATTTACACTACAAACAGTAGGCTACATAAGCATTTTCAAAACGTTGGTGTGTACATTTGCAATATTTATTTGATGATCTAACTTGGAATGTGACAGGTGTCACTCTGTTGGAATGAGTGGATTGTGCTACGAGTGCATGTGCATGACTCAGAGATGGTAACTCCACGGGTCAGACCCTGACTAGTGTTCCGAGCTCTGGGGCACATAATCTTCGGAATTCGTCCCTTTCTCGGCAGGTTTCACTTTGCAACACAAATCTTTAGTGTCACTATTACGAGTAATCGAGACTCCCGTAGTCCAGAGACTATCTGGTCCGCCCTCGTGTAAAGGTATTAATCTAGAAAACAAGCCCCAACACGAACAATAGGACAGGTATAGAAAATCAGAGTCGAACCCCGCGCCTTCGGGTGCAGAGTGACCCTCAGCACGCAAACAGGGGTCGAGCATTTGGCCCTCGTGGATTCTCTGGCAGGTTTCGGGGACTGGGGAGCCTCTTCATGACTTGGCGGAGTGAGTTTGTAAGTTGGCGTTGGGACGTGTGGCAGGTCAGAAGCACGCTGTTTTAAGGGCCGTCCACATGCAATGCCAGATACACATGTCAGACCATCAGACAAAGGACAGTCTCGATTCCGACAGATAGGAGTTTGCCGTGGAACACAATATCCATTCTGCATTGAGCAATTTTCGAGTATTGATTGAAAATCGGATCATCGTCTGTCATACTGAGTACAGGGCGCAGTCATTGAAATCCGTGTCAACTCATATATATATATATATATACATGTATAGAATAATATATATAATATATATAATAATAATGCGATACTGTGGGATTCGTGGTATGCTTCAGTTGCATTTCGTTGATCTGTGTCCCTTTCGTTTAAATTATAGCTCATTCCTGCTCAACTTTGCTACATTTTTGGACGCTATGCTTGACTTGGTTTGGTAAATATTTATCTTGATCACGATGCGTTTTGATTCCGTCTAATTTATTATAATATTACGTATATTTCTTTTATAAATATTAAACTAAATTCTGAATTAGTCCAATCATAATAGTTGCGTCAGAAATCTTACCATTCTTAAAAACTGTAGATCTCCAAGGTTATTATTTACTTCATGAAAATTACCCCTAATGTTATGCCAAGGTTTATCTGTGAAGCGGGTCATGGTTGTCGCATCAAACTCAATATTGACTCGACTTACGGAACCGCCTTCATGATGAGAAGAGGAGGGAGGTTTGGAGGGAGGGAGGAGGGGGGAAATGGCCAGTCATCTTTGGAATTGAATCATGACTAAACAGCAGAGTAGCTCGGGTAGCATTTGACGTCATTATGAAGACTATGCCCCCACGGCGACGGACAAAACCAACTCATTTTGGCCCCCGATACCCCACCCTGCTTAATGGAAGAGAATGTGGATCCCCTGCACTTTAGTCGACAAAGACATCATCGGGTGTGTTTTATTTTGTTTCTTCCTTCTCGTCAAAGAGTCCACTCGGTTTCGCGTGGGTCACAGGTGACATGGTCGTTCAACCATGAAGGCATTTTATTTCTATTTTCAACAAAAACTTCTCGGTTGTGTTTTAAAGTGGTTTCTAGCTTTTATAGGCTCCGGGAACAAGACCGGCTATAGCGTGATTCAAAGGGCCGTCATAAAATGCTATCATATAAAAAGTGCTGTCATTTTTCTCACGAGAATCATGAGATGTTATCGCAACACGACCCCCATCAACTTTCTTTTGCCAAGTAATATTGACCCCTATGATGGTCATGTTTTAGACAAATGCACTAACAAAGACGAACTCACGCTTCATTAGGTGGTAATGTACTTGATAAGGAAGAAAAGACCAGCCAGTCACTTAGGGCTGTTGGACTGACGAGGCCAGGGCAATAAGAATAATCTGAAGATGGCGTCCCTTAGTAGTGAAATATGAACACTTTTGCCACCGGCATCAATAAGACTTTCCCCGACTTCACCGACATCAATTTGACTTGTAAATAAATAAACAGGGGCATTAATGTTCTTGTCGATATTTCCTGAATTCAATAGTTTTAAAACATCCTGCCATCCATAGATCCATAGCAATTAAACCGTGACACGAGGTTTGAACGACTTTCTAGTTTTCTGCATAATGTATTACTTCACGTTGAAATGTTTCTTGAAGAAACCGGTGGCCTGCAGTTTTTATTTTTTTAGTTGCCCTTTTGGTTCTTGGTGACATGAAGTGGTGTGTTTGTGCTGTGTTAGGAGTGGGGATTTGATAATGAGGTATTGTGCGGGTGGTTAGTAGGGGTGAGGCACTGTTGTGGGGGGAAGGGGTGGGGTGTAAGTGAGACATGGGGGTGGTCAAGTACTCCTTCAGTAGAACACGGCGTCTCTCGGAGGACTTCACCCGTACCCGCCGTCCGATTCCGCCTAATACCATCTTCCTTTCTCTTGACTGATTCAGACACTCTCTTTAACTAATGCCCACCCTTCGGGGATAATGATAATTGAGATGGCGAGATGAATTCATAATAAAGGATACCAAAACAGCTAGCTGATCGGAGGCTGAATGGCCGTTTCACAAACACACGCCTTTCAAATCAATTTTAGCCAAAGGAATAATAATTTTGTCATTTCCTCAATCCCATTATGATGACCGTTGAGTGTGATTTGAATCACGTATTTTAACCAAAGAGTATTTCCCAGCTGGGCAAGCAGTGTTTTCGACTGTTCTGTAAATCGATGTACAAAATAATCCATCTTCATTTTCTACTTCCAATTTGTGTCTGCGAAAACAAAACCAGCTTTGAGGTAAGGAAATACACGCATCGGGTTACCAGACGATGCTATTAAGTGCTAATGCCCATAATCTGGCTACAATAATGACAACGTTCGGCTTTATTCAGGTCTCCGTCCCGTCTTGTTTATTTGGACGCTGCAGTATAGATACTTGCGAATGACTGGGAGATTATTAATTGTACAGTTAAGCGAATATTTTGTAGTATATATTTTCCAGGGATATATTAATAGATTATTCCGTAGACACTATACAATTCCGTACAAGAGTAGTGCTAAAACATATCAGTCTAGTTTCCTATGTGGATTGGTGGATATAGATTCCGGAGACATAATAAATTAATATGATGCGTCTGTTTAATTGGTGACGATATCTTATACCATCAGTTTACTTTGCCAGTGTAATCTGACGAGTACAGGAATAAAAGGACGGCTCGTTATTGCCTGCCTTCACAAGTGTGAATACTCAACGAATCGCGAAATTTCATTTTATTTGTCTAAATTACAATCGTTATGGTCCAAGGAAACACGAAAGTGTGGAATGAAGCGGCGACGGAGAGTCAAATCGGGCGAATACTTTCACCGTGTGATTATCCCGACTGCATAGACTGGGTTCGAGCCCAATTGTATCATTACTTGATGATGGCTGCTTGTCAGGACTAGTATTAGCTGCGTTTAATTAATGTCTTGGCTTTGGTCGCTGCCGTAAATGACTTGTCGCCGACTGAAACTTCTCAGTGCTTCACTGATGTGGAACGCTCGCACGAAACGCCATCTGGTGTTATATTTCAACAAAGTTATCCCCCTTGTCCTCCGCCCGTTGAGTTTCTTTATCCGCCGTTTTGCCGCATTGGTTTGTGCTATTATCCTCTCCGCTGCCCGTATGTTTCGGAGCGGTAGTTTCGTGATACTTATCACACGTCCCATGCTATACTAGTTATCCATATGGAACAGTTGAGATACTGCTATGCTAATTTGTCACTTCTTAAATTTCTATCCAGATAATTGAGATATTCCGCATGAGTTCTGATCCTCGCTTTGCAGAAATAGTCCAACATTTGTTCTCGACCGGTTTAACACGCTTTCTAAATACAACAATAGCACAATCTGAAGGGAGTAAATCTAGCAGAAATCACTCGCGTAACTCTTGCATTTGGGAGGCAATGAGTAGTCATCAAGGATGGCAATATTGTGTAACTCTTCTGTCGCTAAGGTACGTTTCAATTGCTCTCCAGTCAGTAAAGTCAAATTCGCAGCTCTTCAAAGGGGAGAAATGTGGATTTATTCTTCGTATAACTCTAAATTGGGCGGGGTAGCGTTCACGCCATGAACACGTAATGACTAAGTATTGCGTTATGAGTAGGCATTATCGTCATATACGTTAACCAGAATCTAACGATACAAAGACCCAAGACTCCAGGCCATGCTCAAATGAATTTTTCAAATGCTTTAATGATCACGTAGACGAGATATTCATAACCTCTGCACAAGGACCGGCCTGTCTTGTTTCTGAAAGTCTGCCATACTTTAGGATGCCACGTTACGTATTACTCCATTCTTGGTCTGTCAGTAGGAACATGCAGCGGGCGCTCGTAGGTTTACTGAAACATTAAGCGCTACGGATATTGCGGCGTTCCTTCTGCTCTAAACTGAAAAGCCGTTATTTGTGTGAACTAATCTTGAAAGTGGTCCTAAACTGCAATTTTAAAATAATATATGTGTCATTGTCGCAATCCTAACTCCACCACTCTCTGATGTCATGTGCACTGACATACGCCAATCTATTGTCGTAGCAGTTCGCTTCCAAACGTTTGTCGTGTTTGAAGACGTGTAGGTACCGCAATTTACACCTTGTCACAACCCTAATCGGTACAGACTGACACGTATTGTTTTGGAGGTCATGGGAAATAGATTTAGATATATTGTATACGTCAAGTCATCGTGAACAAAACTCGTCCATTGAGTTTTATGTATGGAGTGACTGCTTGTACTTATTTTTGGTATGCCTGTCTCTTTTTTTACTTCTTCTTTGCGATGATGTTAGGCAGATAGGAGAGATAAATGACTAACGTCCTTGATGACCCATACAGGAAATGGGTCGGGTTAGAACGCACACATGGGTCTCAAATGTAGCGAGTTGCGTGGTGGAATATCATCTCCTACCCGGGCAATATCTTACGTTACACATATCCAACCACCAAACCCGTGTTAAAGTTTTGCGGGTCATTAGGTTAACCCGATTAGTTAAGCCAAGGTGTGCCAGATCGAGAACATGGTCTCCGATATCAAAGTCTTTATCGAGGACTGGGCAGAGCTGACGGAAGAACAGAACAACCGTAGTTGCCCATTGAGTTCCAAGACAATTATGTCTTTTATTGACGTCTTATTACCGACCGTAGATTATTTCTCTCTTGAATGATATGTATCTTAAGACTTTGTAGTTTAAACAATGGTCCTACTTACACAATCGAATCATATTTGGGATATATTTGTCAGCAAATCGTGTTATTGGTATGCAGCTAGTTGTTGGAAACACGTGTGTTTATGCATGTGTATGCGTGTTGATATACAAATGTGTGTATATTAATAGGTAGATAGCATGACATTGTGTACATATTTAAATATAGTAATGCAATTGCTACATGAAATGTTTTCGAAAGTTTGGTTTGTAAAAGTGGTGACTGTCGTATATGTAAACAATGCTATAAGATATATCAAGTTGTGTTGTTATAGGCTAGACTGTAAATTAGTCAAATGTATAATTCATTTGGAATTCACATTAAATCAGCTTGTCATACCTTTACACCCAAAATATAATCTATCTTTGAGGCATTTTTCCCTGAGAAGTAAAGTGCTGTAATTGTGTTGCGATCCTGTGGGAATATCACAATGAATATTGAAGAAAGCAATTTAAAATGGAAATTATAGCAGCTTTTCACTTGGTAACAATTTTAATGTTAATGAATAATTTGTCATTATGACCGAAGCTCGCCTTGCTTATTGTGTATTTGAATGACACCGGTCGTCATTAATATTTATAATGACTAAGTTGTTTTTAGTACATCCTTGTGATGGCGTATTGTCACATTTACGGACATATGACGTTCATTTAATTGCCGACAAGTCGAGATTAATTACTAGTATATCGATTTTGAAACTGTTAAGGACATCTTTGTTTCAACCAGTTCTTTTGAAGAAACATCGAATTTAGCCTAGGGTGTTGATATTTTTAAGCGCTATATTAAGAATCGTTTTCTTGTAAAATGATCAAGTGGGATTTAAATCATTTGACAGAAGAACTGGGAGCGGAAAAAAATGGTTTTACACTAAGTAATTTTGTGTCTTCCCTTGCAAAGCGTTCCCACGTGGTGTTGGAATAGTTCGCCGGCCAATATTGCTGGTACCCCAGTGGTGTTGACATGGTCCATTAAGAAAAATCACATGTTTCTTTTCGAGTTGATAGGATAGGCTAAAATACATTTCTTATCTAATTTGCGTGGTCATGTTTCTAATTGATCCCACAGATTTATGGGGTTTTTTTTCTCTCGTATTCTTAGCTACGATTTCATAATAACCTGCGTATTTTTCAACTTAATAAAGTAAAATACTATATATTTTCATAAACATGTTCTACCAGATAATATAATTATTAATGTACCAATATAGCATTATAATAGAAGGAATCTTGGTGTAGAGTTCATGATCTTGATATAATTGTATTAATTTCAATATGTTTATTGACATAAAATCAAAAGGAATAGACGCATGTTTAAACGCTCGCAAATGTCTTTTCCTTATAGTGAGTGTTTCCATAGCTGCAACGATATAAAAAAATACAAACAAAATCATATTATTTTGAACAAATCTGTATTAAAAATTCCTTGAGGACGTGGATTGAAAATCCATTTAAGAAATGAGTCTGTTTAATACACTGCCACATGGGGTCTGTCAATCATGTACAAGGCTTTGGGGAATTTTTATGGAGAAAACTGCCGCAGATTTCCAAACCATTCTCCCATTCGTCGCTACTTGGTTACACCTGTTTAGCTTGAATAGGTCAGGGGTCATGTGAGCGTTTGATTCTTGACGGACTTTCTTGTTGTACCCTGCCGAGAGTAGATTCATGTCCACAGAGCGAGAAAACATTATCTGGGAAGAAAAAGCATGGAAAACGTGTTGATGGACTGGAATTAGATTGTGAGGCTTAGCTTTCCGGAGGGTTAATATATTTCACTTCCTCCCCGGGCATTCTTCCTTACAAAACATATGTTTTAGCATCCACGCAGAATACCATGTTGTAATGAAACATGAAATATAAATGGCATGAGCCCAGTTGGTGTGAGTAGCAACTTCTAAAGCGTTTAACCAACTTGTAAGTCCTTTATTCTTAACAAACATATGCCGGGGTTTCTTAATCTGTTATTGAGTTACGGAACTTAGTATATGAACAGGGGATGATGAATATAACATTACGGAAAAAAAATACAAAACCGTGTCTGTCCGTCAAATATTGTTGCGAATTATGATACGGATAATGAAATGCTTTGGAATGGTGCTTGGAACGTAAACACATTCTTCCGTCGGTTGCAAGATCATTTTTGGTAGCAGATTACATAAACGTGTTAACGCATCGTTTGAGTTTCAATGTATTCGCAGACTGTTTGTGTTGCTGTATTTACTTATTTGTAATAGTCTGACCCAAAATATAACCTTTTCCTGATCGTATTCGGCCGTTGTTATTGGAAGATTACATCTAGGGTGTTGAAGTAAGGGTACATAGGTGAGGATATGCTTATTTGGATAGGTTCTTAGACGATTTATAGAGGATACGTATTTCTGTTGATTTACACAATGTAATTAGTTCTGAAACGTTTTATTTCATAATGGATTTCACTCGTGTCGGTGTTTGGTATGTTCCACAAAATTCCTTTTTGTGTGTGTGTGTGTGTATATGATTAATGGTGTAAAGCGTTGGGGTTACATAGGTGCAGTAAGTGTGTACATACCTTACTAATACTATAAGTGCCTACGATACCTTATTGTTGTACATGTAGGCTATCTGTCCGATCAGATGACACAACGTACTGAGTTTTATATGATTTAAACATATTTTATTCAGCAAAGAATGAGGATTGGTAAACAAGCTGTACAGCTTATTTCAATACCGCTCCTCAAATAAATTGTATATGCATTGATGTCTATTTATTTGTTTGTATGTTTAGTATTTAATATTAATAGTATTGCTATTATTATTTGTAATTTAGTATTTAGAAATATTGCATATATTTTCCATTAATTTGGTTGAAGTTTGTTATTTAAAATGTTCTAAATGTCTCTTATTTGAATTTCAGAATTGTACGGAACCGAGCTGCCGAAAAGGCCAAGATGTCTCCCAGCGGTCAGTCGAGTCCGAACGGACTTTCGGACAATGGTCAGACTCCAACCACGCCTAACGGGGACGTCCTGCAGAGGTCAAGTAGCGGGGGCTACACCATCAGCGGCATACTCAACACTCCTACGACGGCCAAGAGGAAAGGGGACGAACAAGGTAGGCTAAGTTTACTATTGTGTGAACAGTTTTCAACTGGCAGATTCGAGTTCGAACCCTGCCTCCGGGGTGGGGACGATATAATTATCATGTTTATTTTACTATATTGTTTATCTATAGTTTTATTTTTATTTTTATTGTGGATGCTTATTTTTACTCGTCCGCAATATGATATGACCTTATGTTATATTTTATTATTTTATTATTTTTCTATTTTATTATTATTATTATATTTTTTAAATTATGGATACTTATTTTTACAAGTGGAGAAAATTGTGATGCAATATATATCTGTGTTTGGTATTCAAGAAGCTGTTGCAGATCATTCATGTGAAATGGCTGTAACAACCAGTATAAGGACAATAATATGTAGTATAAGTGATGACGTTGTTGCTGTGGCAGTTATGTAGACGTAGTAACGGTAGAGGTGGTAATTGTGTAATGATAATGGTAATACAGTGGTTTAATGTAGCGGCTATCGAGTGGGGTAATACTCGTGTTATTACAGGCGCAAGTAATACTATCCAACCATTCCCTGATCTACTAAAATGTATGCTTTTATATTTTTAACGACATTCTGCAACGCCATTGTACTTGTTTACGACAGACTTTAAGCTACATTTTATCAGTATGGTACATCTTTCAAAACATCATTGTACAGCATCAACACACAATTTGATGCGATAACATGGAGTACTGCATTGTTTTGTGTGTGGTTGAATACTGCTCCGTGAAAAGAAAATGTAATCTGAAAACGAAAACTCTTGGGTAGTAAATTAAATACTACTTTCCTGCACGATATCGACGAGAATATAATATGGTATTTGTCCACAAGTATGTTGATGTTTATAATAATAATAATAATAGGCCACTTATAATGCGCCAAATCCACCCTCTAAGGCATGCTCTATGTTTCTAATGTTTCCGACATACAAACATGAATATGGTGTTTTTTTAAAATAACGATACACTGATTCATAAACTATTTCGAACGATGAGTAATGGTTGAAAGTAGATGTGTATTTATTTTCAATTTTTATTTAATACCAGGCATAATAAATATTGCACCGAAAGTATTTGCTCACACTTTCTGTTAACGAAATAGATTGCTATTGCATTCATGGTCGATGTTTTATATATTACAAAAGTCCCTTTTCTGCAGCATGGAAAAAAATAAGGATTTTTTCAGTCTCCTTTAAGTGTTCATCGTTGGTCATTAAATTGTGTTAATACACCACACATAACTACGCAGCATTTTCTCTGGTTACCGGTGAACTTAGTGCACAGGTATCGTGCTGTCTATTAAATATATCCAATGACACGGCGCCCACCAATTTATCGCTGCATGCCGTGATCGCCGATCATCTCATTCTAGAACCCTTTCCTAAAATATAGTTTCAATTATTAAAATGAATTTTATCACCTCGCCGTAGTGTTTCCGCTCTCTAGCTTAAAGGAATTACGCGCGCCGTTGCATCTGGCGCGATATGATATTAAAGATTATACAGCCAACAGCTCTCTGTCGTGGTGTAGCCTATATATACTGTATAAATATCTTGACGTGGGGGATATGGTCACAGGCCGGAGAGTACCTACTACGTAACTAGACCATTTCCTCTTCCCGTACCGAGATCGTCCCTGTCACACATTGTTAAAACCTATAGCTCTGATGGTGTTTCACTGTCATTCCTTGCAGTTTTCGGCTTATGGAATCTCCTAGTTGTAAATGGAATTGTTATTTTCCAATTGACATTTTAACTAACAATTTACAACGCGATCTTAATAGCTATTTAAATTTGTAATCATTGAGTCTAGTTCTGATCGATGTTAACTGCAATTCAACACGTAGAAGGATAGTTTCCAGATAGTTAAAATGTGAGATTATGAAATCATATTAAAGAAATATATAAAGTACACTGTATGTGTATTCTTTAAAATATTGATTTGAACTTGGATTTTAACCAAAATAATATGTGCAATTTATTTTACATTTATGTAAAATAGGATGGGAATTTAATTGATTTGCCATGTCAACTGTCTGTAATCTTGAGCATGAAATGGAATCATATGGAAGTGGTTCTCATGTGGTTTATTTCGTGCTTTACTTCAATTTGAACCGTAAACTGTCATGCAATCATTGGCACCTTAAACTGTCATGGAATCATTGGCCCAACACCGGCGGGCGTGCCCCAATTTTCTAACATTCGAGCACCATGAATAAATAATACGTTGTGTTGTCGGCATCAATGTTGGAATAGTACATCGCGCAGGAGGCATCGCTTGTTTGTAGGGAAAGGGTTTAACGCCGATTTAATCACGAAAATTGACTCGGAGATTGTGAAGGCAGCTAGTGAATTATTTATCTCGCCTCAAAGGCCTGACAAGCCGAGGCAAGTCCGAGCTTAAACCACAGAAGAAACAGGCCGCGGCCCTCCTATATGTAGTAATGGCTCTCTGGGTCTTTGACTCTGACCAGCTCGTTCGCCATTCGAGCTCTGGCAAGCGCTGATAGTGAAATGGTCAATTAACTTCAAACGCTATCAGTGTACGACAAGGTAGAGGTCTTCGGGGAAAACCTGCAGTTGAAACCTGAGACCGCCGGTGACCAAGGGAAGGGACCATCAATTGAAGGCCATTGGAACAGTGGGGGACAAATCAATGCGTCCATAGGTCAGCGAGGTCTCAATTGTCCTGCCAGCTCGTTAGGTCCTGTAGGGAGTCTGGTAACAATTATGGATGATAGCGACTCGTTCATTGTCATAGGAATAGTGTCACCCAATACACGGGCCAAAGCAAGACCTTGAATTCGTCAAACTAGCGGAAATCAACAGGATCACCTACGGGAGGCCGACACTGGTCTGGGGATATCAAACAACAGCCGTGATGTACGCTGGTCAACGCTCCTATAAACGTCGAGTCGTAAATTGTTCCTATAAATTCTAATATAATCGCGTAGTCCATTACCTGAGTTGTCAATAATTAACTGCATCAGATGTATTGATAGTTTTGTATCACAATGTATTCGTGAAGTAATTGATGTCCAGGTAAAATGAGCATCGTTCTAAGCTTAATGTTATCAATATTTGTGTCGTCATTTCCACAGCTGTTGTTGTATGTTTGCATCAATTAGCATATTAGATAGCTGGCTGAATGCTATGTGCATCCCCTCATTACGCCGGTCCATGTCGACGGTGTCCGGGCACTCAAGTTCTACATGGAGTACTATAAATGATGTCTGTTGCACTCGGGCCACGATCACGTATCTCTGAAATCAACCGCGTTCAACACCCTTTGAGCGTTTCGTTGGGTGTCCAATTGTAAACTAAAGGGGCTGGTAACTCGTCGTGTTTGCATGTAGCTATTAAAGACACTTAAGGCGCTGTAGGGCGTGACCCACACAACATCTCGAGGGCTGCCCACTTCAGACAAACCGTTGTGTAAACGACAAAAATGTTTGCCATAGAAAAACCTTGCCACGCTTCTGTTCAAGGCGCTCTTCATTGGAGTAGGGGGGCAAGTTAAGCAAGCAGGTGTATGTGTGCTAGCTAGTGCTCTAGATATGATACAGTCCCATATACTGCACAGTCGTAATAAATTATTGATTCCAGTTCGCGGTTCAAAGAGCAATGTTTGTCTGTTCTGTATGGTGTTCGAGTCGGGCTGTTTGTAGGGTACTAGTGGGGCTTTTTCATCGTGGGACCTAGTGCCGAGCTATCCTTTTAGCCGAGTGAAAGTTGAGCGCTGATGCGAAGCCCACTTATGAAGAAAAACGCTTGAGAACTCGACGGAGCGTAGATCAAACACATTCTCAGTTCTGTCATCTCCTGCTCGTACAACGTGTTCTAATGTTGACCGGCTGCTCGCTCGTAACACTAGCGCGCGTGCACTTGCGCAGACTGATACGCGCGCTGCCGCCATTAATTTTTGCGCACATGAAATGGCACGCTGATGTCTGCTTGCAAGCATACAAAACAGAAATTTTCCACCGAACAGGGCGATTTTTTGGGGCCGCGTAACCGCGAAGAAAGGCCATTATTGAGCCTTAATTTTGCTATCATTTCCAATTTAGTGGTTTAGAATGGACCGACGTCGACGCCATCGATGACACCACTGAAAAAAAGCTTCTTTTCCAATTGCTAGAGCTGGCTTTTGAGGATGAGAGAAAACACGTCGCATCCAGTCCATAGAACTTATTTATTCTGCTTCTCTGCCTCCAATGCAGTCGTTAATTAATGCTTCGTAGCATAAAGCAGTCGGGGACGCGAGTTGCTAGTGCTCGCTTTATGCGGCGCCTACTTTAAATGGTTGTTATTCGACTAAGTGCACTTCTGTGAGGAAAGCCCATTTCCGATAGGATCTAAAGTGAAAGGCCGATAGTGGGAAATCATGTCTCTTTGTAAGAGGAAGGAAAATCCCCGACAGGGGGTCAGGTATATAACTGCGCGAGTCTTTGGCAAGCGCAGCTTCTAGCAAATGAGCAGCTGAGGGTATCCTACTAGTCTCGTGTGTTCTCGCGAGCAGGGGGCATCGTGCGGTGCTATCGAGAGCAAGGACTTTGGGTGCAGGGTTCCGATTGGTTTCACTCCGCTGGTCAGATACACTGTCAAAAAGTCGTAATATTTACTTCACGTAGGTTCGAGGTCTTGTTAGCTTATGCAGCCAGTCGACGGCCTCGAGTATGCATGAATCAGATTGTCTACCTGACTGGATATATTGACACTGGTCGTGTCGCCATTGCTACATCCGGAAATCCGGAAATAGTATGACAGCGGCTGACTCCGGAGTTACTTTAATAATAATTTGCATTAGAAAATGAGTTTATATTTTCTTTATCTACAGTTAAGAATCCGTATATATCTTATTTCGGGATATACATACTAGTATATAATTAAATTACTAGTATGTCAGGAATATTGCATCAAAATATTATTTAATATCAGTATAGCATAATATTGAAATCGTGAACAAAAATTGTAAATCTTTAAACATACAAAATCATGAAAATATCCCCCAAGAAATAGAACTTTTCAGAGCAATGCAAATAGTCGTATCATTGTATCGCCATAATATTATGCGCCGATGATTGCACAGACCAGCAGAAAGTAGTTCATGCCAAGGGCATACCAATACTGCTCATTCTACCAAAACATGTTGGTGCACATAATGCGTTGATATCAATGGCATTATACAAATTAAGGATCCTATATTGATGCATGGGTCAATAATTTCAAAAGGGACTTAAATGTCTCCTAACAGCCGCTCACACAAATGAAGTGGATTAAAAACGCTGTCCACTATGTCCAAGGGCGCAGGCATTCCTGTTTATTTGAATAATGTTATGATTGCAAGAACTTTCTTGTCGATGGGATATTCTTGTCGCCGAGTATCTGTGATGGCCGAGCGCGGTATGGTTCCTCCTATTAATCGCTATGAAATGTATACGTTTGTCAATTAAGGGCCATGTCGAACCGCCCGCCGAGAATTTTGCTTGAGGTTTGACTGGCGCTCTTTTGTCTTGGCACTCGCGTGCTGAAGAGGAAATACGATAGAAACTAGACACTATGAAAGCCCAGCGACATTAGAATCTTTTTCATGAATACCACGGCGGTGTGAGAAGAGAGTCAATAACAGCATCAATAACTGTTACGTCGGAGCTTGATCGTTGTGTTGTGAGAGCTTAAGTCGCTCGCGGGCTTTGTGGAAGAACCGTTAACAAGCAGAATGCTTATTTAACGTCAAAGCAAGCGAAGTTTTGCCGACATAAATCCAATGCTGTTAATTTTCGCTCCCTACAAAAAGGACGTTGGCAATATCGGCTTCAGCAATGGCGGAGCGATCTATTGAATTCACTTCCGGCGAAGCGGTGTACATTACGCGACACGATAGAGTACAGGATGTTCTAAGCCGAGTTCTATTAACTGCGTTGGGGACTGGGCGAGTAATCTACAGGACAGAAGGAAATTAGAAGTAATTACAAATCATGATGTACAGAAGCTTTGGCGAAAGGCGGTTCGGGAACTCGTTTCAAGCGCGTGCAAACCCTCTCTACCGGAAGTAGTTTGGAAGTCCAGAAAGGGCCATTTATTTGGTTGTATCATGGCTGTGATTCTCTCGTGACAGCTTCCTGTTTGCGTCGCGGTTATCGCAACAATCCGAATGGAAGTAGTCCTCTGTCCTCGGCAAATTGTCGACACTCCTAAAACAATTAAAGAAAGTAGTAATCACCCGTAGCGTTTCTGTCAGAGGCGTAGACACTAAAAGCAGCCACCCTAAACTAATTTCAATATCCTGTACTTTTTGAAAATGCTTGCAATCATGAAATTGCCACCGAGATCTTTTACTGATTGTGTTCATTACATGTTGCACTCGGTCACTGTGTTCATATCTTTGAGGTTAGTTTATTTCTGCATGTACTGATCTCTATTAATTTAATTTTCATCAAATAATTGCTAATGTATTATTTATTCCTTGCAGTAAATGGTTCTAGAGATGTTAACACCAGTAACGAAGGAGCTAGTAGCAACGAAAATGGAGTTGCAGTAAGTATCACACATTATCCTAATCAAGAAACGTAATACTACTACTACTACTACTACTACTAATAATAATAATAATAATAGACGGATGCAATAAGTATCACACTTTATGCTTATCAATAATAATAGTAATAATAAATAAAAAATATATTAATAATAATAATAATAATAAACCGTTGCAGTAAGTATTGCACATTGTGCTTATCAAGAACATTATTATTAATAATAATAATAATAATAATAATAATAATAATAATAATAATAACGGTAATAGTAATAACAGAAATTCATATCAATGGCAATGAAACTGTTCAAAACTTTCACATGGATGTATTTAAATTGTGTACTGGGTAGTTATTGGAATACAACTGATTGTTTTTGTGTCTAGCAGATTTGGAATTACGAGCGACCGTCAAAGATTCCACGTGTGGAAGACGGAAGTACGGATTCTGAAATTATTACGAACGGACAGGTGTATTCTGCGGTGCACGCATACAACAGCCATTTCTCAGCCAACTCAGCATCGGGTGACGTGAAACAAGAATACTCGCACTCGGCAAACTCCGGAGATAATCATGCAGGTGGCGCTTACAGTCCGGCAATAGGTGAGTTATGACGTCATGTAGTATTACGTTGCTTTGTGGGTATGTTGTCAATGTGTTTTTGTGTGAACGCATGTTGGATATGCATAGCTTTAAGAATGACACATATCCGGAACTATGAATGTAAACTGTCTGAAAACAGCATCGTGATTCATTCATAATTAGATGTTTTCATTTCCGGTAAATAGAGAAAATACTAAATTATATTCCTGCATGCGATTACTTTCAATTGTTTAAACTGCACGTTTTCTTTAGTTTTCTTTTCATTTTGATTAGTGTAGTTGTTTAGAATTTTTGTAACGACACCATTTTCAGTTGCTTGAATGTTTGTATTGGATTTCTTCGAGGTACAGTTGCTCAAATAAGCACAGCTCCTCCCGCCGGAAGTGACGCAAAGGCGGGTCACTCCCCTGTTGCTAATGACAACACTATTCAGACGGCCAGTACTCCACCCAGTAGTTATGAAGGTATAAACATTCACCAGATGCTCCTTTCTGATTTCTCCTTTGTTTTTCTTAGTAGAATTTTTGTTTTTATTGCATATCGTATTAAGAGAAAACTGCTTGGCAAACGGGCAAGATTAGCACTGAAATGTCCTTCATTGACTGTATTAGTGGGCTATCGTATTGATATAGGCCTAACATATCTATAGATTCGTCAATAACAGTTTCAAGCTTACAAGACACGAGATACTAATGATATTACAGAGTAGCGTATATGAGACAAACACGAGAGACACGGAGACTGTGCGATCGGAAGACGGCCGTAGTCTTCGAATTCCAAACGGTCAAAACCCCAGTGTCTGTAATGTGACTTATCGTATTCGTGATTAGGTCATGTTCGTATCCCTGGCTATACCATTGGCGTCGAACTGCACAGAAAGACTCGAGGAAGCGGTGCTCCTATGCCACGGTTTAGAAATCTGTCGGAGACGGCTACGGTATAACCATTGGTTCCGTGGTACCGGCGGTCTTGCAGTCTCCGTCGAGTGATGACGGCATTGCATGCGGAGAGATCGTTCTCCTCGTTCACAGCGCCATATATAAACCGGCGCATAAAGAATCAATTGCATCTAATTGCATTTATTAGTCGCGGGCAAGTTTTGGCAATGCCCAGTGTTTGGATGTACCGAAACATTATTTGATCGAGATGTAAGCAATTACACATGAAAGGATCTTTATTGGCAGCGATAAGAGATAATGCGCGCGTAGACGAGATTCTCGTTGAAAGTCACGCACAAGTTTAACCCGCCATGACAGGAGAGTTTTAAAGGGAGGCAACTCTTGTTTGGACAGAGTGAGGGTGAGGGCATGAGGGTGGGGTGGGGGCCGGGGAAGGGCATTAACTCGAGTCTCTTTGGGAGTACGACAGAATGGTGCATACATATTTAGCAACCAGCATCATCATTCGGGAATAATTAATTAAAGTTTAGAATTGTATCGCCATTATTCTCTTGCAAAGCTACTGGTTTCTGTGGGTGAAGAGCCCGCACACCGGAAACAAAGATATCGTGTTGTGGATTTAACGGTCCTCATTTCGGGTGCAATAGCCAACATTGTGCAAACAAATGTAACATTGTGCAAACAAAAGCGACAAATGTCGCTATCGCCAGTATTGTGTGTTGAGACAATGCGTGAATTAGTTAGCAAACAAATGTTTTTTTCAGTAATGCTATCAACTGAAGTGTCGCTCACTTATGCAGTTTATAAAAGACCGTCTTCATCCGGGTTGCCCAAGCTGTTTTCTCTTACGTTAACCTCCGATACAAAAAGCCGGCTCTTGAACTGTTCTAGCAGTACTACTGCCTTGTCTTATTGGTTGTCCACAGATTTGCTGATTATGCTTTTGAAATTTAACATGTGAAGTTTCCTGTGCCTGTTTCATTCACTCGCCGTAATTCCTGGCACCCGTAGCGACACGAGAGTCGTAACTCAATGACAGTGTTAACGACGTATCGAAATTACGACCCTCGTAGCGCTACGATCGCTCTGTGGAATGGAGGCCTGGAGAGAAAAAGAAAATCCAAATTATAGTCCGTTATGATCAGGCAGACAGACCTCGATTTTATGCTGATGTTTTATGGTAGTTTTGGGGGCTAAATACTGGCATACGACATATTACTGTTAACATTTGCTGCAACAGGAAATGACGTAATCCTGGATTTAACGTCAGTACTACCTGTACGATGTTCACGTCGTATTATTTGGTACTGCTGGAACTGTACTGGTAGTGTAGCATTATGCAAACTACACAGCCGCAATGGATGTATTATGTAGTCTATGTAGTCAGTAACTGTAGTCTTAGATATCGTAATGTTATAGTAACTGTAACATACTCTTGTGACTGTGTTGTGACTGGCATGATCCCCGCATGGTGTATATCGTCTTACAGCCAGTGTCAACACATCTCATGCCGCCACATCACCAACAAACAACAATAACACGACCACCAACAACAACAACATCAACAACAATAACCCCTCCCCTCCCTCCAAGCCGGGAACCCCAAATCAAACCGGAAGCTCGACATTTACCGAGCTGAAGCCGGTTCCCTCGGTCGCTCCTGTCAGTCAACCCTATCCGCTCCCTCCCATTGGACAGACCTTCTCAAGTAAGCCTATAAGCACGTTCGTTACAACCCTTCTCATTGGTTGATATTGTGCACGTTTGTGTTTTGTGTATATATATGAGCACGCCCATTTTTGTTTCATTTTGCATGAGTAATAAGCATGTGTTATGATATGCATATGTGTATATAATATGTATACTTAATATGTATATGTATATATGTGTATATATTAGCTATATATGTATACATACATATATGTATACATATTATATGTGTATGCATATTATATTATATAATGTACATGTATATGTATATGCTGTATATATGTACATGTATATACAATGAGTATGTGTATATACATGTATACAATTGTAGGTATGTATATTTATAAAATATGTGTAATATGTATACATTATGCGAGACAAATGCACGGAATTTTGTATTGGGTTTATCATGTTTAGACTTGTTTTTTTTTCTTCTTCTACGGTAATCCCCAAATGATAAAGTTTGTTTTGTTTCTTGCCGGGGATTTCTCATTAAGCCTGCTACTATTTCACTATAGGACACGCATACCACGGCCTGGTCACGCTATGGGCTGATCAGTTCCAACTATTGTAACAAACTTTTCAAACCCTTGTCATTTGTTTATTATAACGCATACAATAGTGCATTACGGTGAGCCGTTTTGATCCCAGAGTGTAGTCCCATTGAATAACGACCAAGACGAGATTTTGACACCCGTCTCATGTGAAGACAAATCCGTCTTTATCAAAATTGCTAACTTGCCAGGAAATACTTAGTTTGTTACATGATCCGTTCCTACAAGTTATTATCAGATTAGAACCTTTTGAACATTTATATCTGCGTAGTAATCTTCTGTATGCATGGAAACAATGGTCATCTTAGGGGGAAATATTTAGGTCTGTTTTGTTTTTTAAGTCAGTTTGAAAAAAAATGTATAATGACATTTATTGATAGTAGTATGCTGTGTAGTTCAGTCGCTTTCATAATGGTATAATTCTTTTTGTGGAATGTCTCCTTACCAATAAAATATATATGTTAATGAAATAAGTGCGTTTTAAAAGATTTAAAGTCGGTTTTCCCCATGTGAATTATAGATCTTGTGAGTCTGAAGAAGCATTTAGCAGGGGTGGTTATTGATTCGCATTCAAAATGAGTTAAAAATCACGCCTCACGTTACAAGAGATTTAGAAAATCTCCTCTAAGCTTCTCTGTATAACGAACATTGCAATTAATTATTCTTTATAGCCACGATATAGCATTTGCTGGCACGTGTTGTTTAGCTCACCGGGAAGGTTGTGGTGTCCAGCTGAGGTGTGCAATGTGTTATTATTTCGGCTCCGGTTACTTCCGTATTGGCCATTTCTAATTTTTAGTCAGTTCCAGTTTTAAGTTACGTACAAGTAAAACTAATTCTTGGAACTGTGAATGTATTGTATTAATTATATGGACATAAACATCCATAGAAAATATGCTATTTCCGTATTACTTAGAAGTGGTGTGATATTTCATTCACAGAGTCGTGTTTCCTTTACTTGGGATAGGATTTATGTTTGGTTAATTCGTGGGAAATAATTTGTTTGATTTACATTACAAATAGAACTATATTCACTAATTGCCTCGAGGAAGAAGTCGGATAGTTTGCAGCTAATCTGTTTACAATCGGTTACAGTTATAATCTGTTACGATTGTTTTACTATGAAAAATAGCAACCAAAAAACGACAACAAATAATCCGAACTCAATTCGCATTTTAGAAATTAATCTGGTTTTTCAAAAGCAGTTTCATATGTTATGGTCTGTTTGCTTATATTTATTATATTGAAGCGCATATTTTAGTAATACCAATCTGGCATTGGAACAATGTTTTTATTTTCCAAAAGCAATACAAGGTAGATGTGATCCATTTGAAAGTTGATATATACTTCAAATTTTAAATTACTTTCATTATTTTAGATGTAGATGTATAATTACATTATTTTATATTTGAAATTAAAATTGCCAAATCTTACGTATGTTTGTGTACACACTTCTGGCAATCAGACATCTACGTGTATTTTGAAAGGACACTATCAATTTCACATAAAGACAGTACTGTCTTTGTCAATCATGCGCTCGCCTGTGGCAGATGATATGACAGTTAGTCATAGCCATGCATTATTTAGTGGCATAACCACACAAGCATTGTCAATACCCTCGTCAATGGCATAGGTGGAATACACGCCAGTCGCATAGCAAGAGTTGTTCGCTTCACTTCCGTATCAGACGCTCGATCGTATTTGTCTTCGGGAGACCCCCCGCGTAGCTGGTTTCTTTTACTCTTTTTTTTTTTTTCGCTGCTGGTCTCACGAGTAGCATAGCCAATACACTCTTCGGTAATTAGTTAGATAGATGAAAACCTTCTATGCACCAAGAGGCTCAAAATTGAATTGATAATAGATTATTATTTTGTTGTCGTTATTATTATTACTCTAGGTGCAGTCGTTATTGCTTCGTTTTTTTCTTTTGGTTGTTGATAGTTTTATTTGGTTCAAACGTTGGTTAAAGAATGGGTTCAACTATGGCGGATAAATCACATTAATTTGTTACTATTTCTTACTAGTATTTTAACGACAAATAGAATACCAGAAAATACGACTGATTATGATATGCTTGTATACGATTACATTTTTAAAAACTTTTTTTTACTCAAATGTTACAGTCGGAGCTCGAGTAATATTTTGCTATTGGTATAATTTCAGAAGTAATATCACATATTCTCTTTTTTGTTCATCTCATCAATCACCAAACATTACCACTTTTCTAGTATAGTATTTACTTTCACATGCTACATATGCACTTTTGAATATGTTCTTATAGAAAAGCGTGTTCCTGCTATACCAGTTTTAATGAAAACATTCAAAACCTCGACCATCTTAGTGACCAATTAACGAAGAACTTCTATATTTAATTTCCCCTATATTAAATTTCGGACAGATTGTCACACGTGTAAAAGTGGCCGAAGGTTCGTATGTATGTTCTCGCATTGCCCTTCGTAAATTCTACAATTCCGCCAGTACACTGGTTTGTAAATAATAATTCAGTAAAGAGTTTTGCATTGTTGTTGTTTTTCCAGCTCCTGCAATAAGCTATAGCACCACAGTCGCACCGACATACCCTGGTCAGACGGCGGTCAACAGTTCCGTACCTTTAGTTCTGCCCCAGGTTCCAGGGGGTCTTTACCAAACAAGCAATGGGCCAGGTAAGTTTGACCACCTCCTTCAATTTCAACGAACACACAGGGGCGGGTGGTAGCGCAATGCTAGAACTGTTGGGCTTCGGAACCAACGGCCCATGTTTCAAATTCTGTCCCGGGAGCCTGGCATACAACAATTTCACTGCTTCCACAAATAGTCTCAACAACACACATGAGTGTTTACTTCAATATCCTAGTGAGAACAACACGGTCACCACTTAACTCCTAACTACGCCAAGAGTCTCAACAACATTACTACGACTTCGCTGCTTCCTTCAATAGTCTCAACAGCATTGACAAGACCTACCAATGAAAACTGACATCAGAAACTGTAAACTATTCATACTACACTCTACATAGAATACTACACTCTACATAATATCAGACTGAAAATGTAAATTATCAATTATTCACAATAGATCAGCTTCATAAAACGTATAGAATCTGCCAGATGTTTGATGTATCCAACATGTTGCAAATTCTATGATGAATGAAGCTGCTCTATGAGGTGAATGATGCAGAATTTACATTTTCAATCGCTTAACTCTACGTAGAATCTTCAAATTGCAAGTTTTACGAGTTCTGACTTCAGTTTTCATTGGTTGGCCTGAACAACATACACATGACTTCACTGCTTCATTCAAATAGTCTCAACAACATTGACAAGACACGGAATATCCGCTGTACCACCAGCCAACGAGCATGATGTAACAGGCTTTATACGTGTCCATGTTAATGCCACAAACTTCGACATGCCCCTTACACCACAGCACAATAATGCATTGCCATTGCATCTTTGTTATGACCCCAAATAAGTTACACACGACACGGACTATCCATAACAGCCAACGAGCATGATATATCACATCGTTAAAAGTGCCCCTGTTAATACTGCAAGCGTCGAGATGTCCACTAGCCAACAGCGCAATAATACGTTGTATAATTGATATGCCTGAGAAAAGGAAAACAAAGTTAAATCAATTCTATAATTATTAATAACTGGCTGTTTATCATTTTTCACTGATATATATATATATATGGGGGAGGGGGAGGGATGTATTTATGTCGCCAAACATTGAAACGCACGTATTCTTTTCATCATGAGAAGAAATCGTTATTGTCTTGGTATCTAAACAAAACTAATCACCCTTGTTCGTCACAGTCCTTCTTTGAAGCGCCGTGTATAACAAAATTATCCTAATAACCCTTGTCAAGCAATTAGAAGATAACGCAGTTAAAGACTGACGCTCCATGTTAAATTGAACATCTTTCCCTGTGCATATAACCGCTCCGTATGAAAGCCGCGGCAGTGCTGCAGCAGCGAATCCGGATGCGTTTCGTGCCTTAATCGCATAACCTTCTACATCACAGGTTCGGTTGCCCGTGAGCAATTAGACGGAATTATGTATTGAATTAGAAGCCCATTGCCGATACTCGCCGGCAAAGGGAGAGAATACCTAAATGAGGCTCAAACATGGAAGGCCTCGGGGATATTGCAGTCCCGAGTTTCAGACCGAGGACAGGCGACCATTGTTCGAACGCCAACGGTTGTGCTATCTCCTTAAATCGGTGGGACGGATGCCCGTGATAGCTATTTGTGAGGCCTCGTTCCGAATTACCATTATCGGCAGCGAGATTATTTGCATGCGATTGTTGTCGACTGTATCAACTAGGCATAATGTCGATGCGCACGTGTTTGCCGCGGCGTGGCGCGCGCATTGCTCCAAGCAACACTATCTTAATAAGCGTTCGAGAGGCGTGTATAGGCAGAGAGAGACAAGTGTCTCGACCTTTGTAACATATGATATTGGATTGACGTGAAAAGGACATTCGGTGATGTGAAATGTACACGCTATGTACGTGTACTCAAAATCCAGGTTTTAATGCTTGTTTCAAGTACTTGCTCATATAGGGCACAATAGTTTCGCATAGTATAAGCGTGTACAGATACTATATTAGGTTTAATTATGTTCTGATAGTTGGCCGTCAGACGGACTCTCATCAAATCTGCTACCAGCAACAATACTACAAGTACCAATCTTGGGGAAATTTACTAATCACGTGGCCAGACAGTTTTATCAGCATTTGCCTTGTTTTCTGTACGCCATCAAGCAAATTGCTCGCATGCCTTGTAACTGCCCGCCCATCTATTGACGCAGAGGGCAATAAAGTTCGAAGCAGCTATTCTGAATGGGGAACGAGATCTCACGTAATGTCGGTAAATCTCGGCAACGTCTCGCGCGATTCAAAACAGGGGTGCACACCAGCAGGCATCAGGGCTCAGAGCAGGGTCTTGCTAATACAATTACCAGACAATTGGATAAATTGCTTGTAATCATAACTGGGAACGATCCTGTTATTTTGCCGCAGAGGGACTCGCGGGGCGATTCCGATCCCGATTTTACATGATGTATGCCTTTATCGAAACTCTCAAATAGGACGTCAAAGATGCTTCCAATCGTCGGTCTGGCTATTAATTCAGAGTGCTTCTCGTGTCGCGTTACAACCGCCATCATCTCAGTCGATTTAGATCAAATGATGTTGCAGAGCAATTCACTCTAATGCATCCAACTCCCTAGACGCCCCGGCTAGCATCCCGCCTCGTGCCGCCCCGCCCTGCCCAGTCCCGCCCTGTTCGCACCTTGCTTTTACGCTCGCCATCACCCCCAGTAACCGAAGTAATATATTACGTGTAGCATATTGAGATATTTCAATATTGACATTCGGAAGGTAAAGATTCTTGATACTGGTGTGTGTCATTGAAGCCGATGGCGTAGCAATAATTACGCTGGAAGCATGAGTGCTGTTACTTCCGGTTCTGAAATAAGGGAGGGAGTGTGTTTACAAAAGAGAACAGCGCGTGTTTGTGTGCACAATTCGGGTGAGAAATATCGATGCGGATTACCGGGTTGGTTTTCAGCTCGAGCAAATTCATCTGGTATCGGTGTAATCGATACGCTCGTTCTCCAAGAGAAATTGTGTTGAATGAATGTCGTTGAATGCTGTGTGATTCACACGGTCATGATGTAAGATAGATATTACACGAGGATACTATACTGGTCACGTGAGAATTCACGAGAGAGGGGGGGAAAAATCTAGAACAATCCGCAAATGTGATTAGCAGGTCTCGTGAGAGTTCCAACGTCGCTTGTGAACCGTACGGCGTAATGGCGATTACGTCATATTGACTTTTTTTTAAATAACACATTCACTATTTAATTTGAATAGAGTATTCAATAATATAGTTATCTTTTTTAATGTCATTGACAATATTCAATAATAATGATTATAGTTTAACATTTTCAATTGATTATTATTTTAGGGCAAAATGTACGATATGTTCAAAAACTGTCGTCGTCATGATGCAAAATTTTATTTAACTGACCTGCATAACTTCGATATAAGGTGATGGAAATCGGTGAGACAACGACCACAGATTGCTTAATAATATATTAGATACATATGATCGCGTTCTATATGTAGCCTCCCCCTTAGTTATTGACCCCCCACCCCCCCTCGGGGATTCAACGCTTGGATACGAAAAGTGGCTGGGCATGTCATGTCTCGATCGCTCTGCTTAATGTCGGGGGACCAGTCATTGTTACGGACAGCGGACCTACAATAATTGGTCCCTGGGGACTCCTCCTAATTTTGGCGACCCGTTAGTTTACAAATCTGTTCTCATATTAATTAGGGAAGCAAGCTAGTCTCCTTGTTGCCGTGTTCGCTCTAAATTGGCGACTCTATTAATTCGTGATAAAGCGCGATTGTCTTAGACCATCGGGACGAGTCGATCTCAAAAACACGTCGAAAAATAATGACACTGAAATAATATTATTTAGAGTGGTGTGGAATGAATGGACGGAGGAAATAGGCTTGATTGTCAAGGTTTTATCTAATTTCGCCTGTCAGTTGGCAATGAAATGCGACCGGTGATGATCCGAAACACAATCACGAGACGGCCATAGGGAAGAAACATTCAATTATTGCCCGATCTCAATTTACCAAATTTCATTAAGAGAGATCTGTTGGCAAAATAAGCACTGCTATGTTTCGCCGACGAGCTTTCAACTGTCAACGAGACATGGTTGTTAGAAATAATAGTGAGGCGACTCGCGGAAACACCTTGAGGGTGAAAAAAGAGAACTTAAACGTCATCAGGAAAACACTTCAGAGGGCTCTTTAACTTTGCAACACTCGTGTACGTTTCTCGGCAAACCATCTGTTATTTCAACCTGGAATTGAGAGGACGTAAATCCGACGAGACGTATATTTCTATTGTTTCAATTGACAACATAAAATTAGCCAATTATCGATTCGGCTTGGAGTTGACACCACGACTGCAATTGTGTTAAATATTTACGGACGGGTTTCCATGCAATTGGAGTCGGTAACAGCGGGATATGAATTATGAAAAGTTAGATTTGACCGGGGACAAAACAATGAATGCATGAACCACTAATCATGGGATTTTTTTGAACAAATGCTGAGAGATAACAACGTAATAGGAGTGACATTAAACGAGCGCTGTTACAAATACTGCGCCATCAGAGCACAATCGGATTGGAAGTCTAATGTAAACATACTGTTTCCTCCACGTGTAGAGAGGCATACAAGTAGGACGTAAGTGCTCGTGTGTTATTGTAGGGGTGGAGAACAATACCTATGGGTTGCATCCAGCATGGCGAGTCAACAAGGAAACAAACCAGTAATCGTTCCTATTCAAGTATCATATGTACACACACGTGCGCAAACGCACATACACGCATACACGCGGAGAGGCGCACGCACACACGTGCAGAGATAGACAGGCGTACAGGCTGGTGCTCTGTATATAAACGTGCACATATTCGTGTTTATCGGTTTAAACATAGTTGTATTAAAACATGAATGAGGATTGGTAATCAAGCTGTAAAGTGTTTTAAAATTAAATACATATTTCATATATACTTCTATTCAGCTTTTTATATATTAAAATATAATTACACAACTTGTAAAATATAGCCCTTATTATTAATTTTCACTTTCAAATTAAATTCATTTATCATTATCACATGATCCAATAACATGATGACGTGGACCTCCATTCGTTCCTTTTTTCTCTCCATTTATTATTTTGTATATTTCTATGTTTGTGCTGTTCACATTTTACTGATATTTGTTTTCTACAATTTCAGCCGGTGACTACGCAGCCTACAGTCCCGCGCCCTTCACTCAGTACGGCACTGGGCCCTACGCCGGAGACCCCTCCTGGCCCATGCGCTACGGCACCGCCGGGGGATTATTGAGTAAGTAGTCTAAAATCATGAATCTAAGAGTTTTATGAGTGGAATCTAAATAAAAACGAACACACATCTAATTCCTGCCATAGGCAGCCCACTCGATCAGTAATATTCATTGTGTCTATATATTTTAAAGTTAATTATATTTAATTTAGTTTTAATGTTAATATTATTTGCGAAACCTTTAAGGATTCATAAATAGCCAACTTATGGTTATCTTAACAAGTCTCTCCTTAATGTGTGGATGTGTATGCGTTTGCGTCCGTGTGTGTGTGTGTGTGTGTGTGTGTGTGTGTGTGTGTGTGTGTGTGTGTGTGTGTGTGTGTGTGTGTGTGTGTGTGCGTGTGCGTGTGTGGGCATGTGTGTGAATATATCTGTGAGAGAGAGTTATATCGTTACTAACCTTAATTGCGTAGATTATTGGCGTATTAACCCATGAATTGTCTTAATTCTAAATGCTAGCAAAGAATTTCCTAAATTACAGACCAGCCGTATTATTATCCACACAGTGTCCGAAGCGACGCCCCAACAACAGCCACACCTAGCAAAACCTAGAGACGTGAGTTTAGAGGAACTTCGTCATAAAGCACGCAGTCACGCAGCAGCTCTGTTTGCCGCTCAGAGTTCGTACTGATTGGCTAATATACCAAGAAAACGCATTTCTCATTGGCTGAAGGATATTTAAATGACTCGGGGACAAACAATTTGCATTTCTGTGTGTAAAAGACGTGGAACTATTGGTTGATCTACATCACGTGACAAGGAAAAGACAACTGTGCAGGGGTGAAATTTGAAAACACGAACAAAGTGTGTGACCAGTATAATTCAAAGGAACCCTAGATGTAGTAACGAAAAAAAACTGGACAGAACTTGTCTTAGCCGTCGTCGAAGGAACAAGAGTGCAACTAATAGAAGTTCAGGAAAACGCAGTGGTGTGTAGGCGAAAGATGAAAGACATTGAAAGCCGTTTTGGTTATCTCAAGGTGTGTCGCTGATCACCAGAGATACATCACGTGACTGTTGACGAAATTATGTGATTAAAGACATGCCTGATCAGGTCTCACTGTTACAAAAAGTCCCACTTTGATGCATATATAAATATATACATATATACATACATATACAAATGAGACGTTATGACATCCATCACATGTTGGCAGGACATCAACATTATTACCTGTAACAGAGATTATTTTACATGCATATTCCTCAGAAATATTTTAAGACATTCTCGTTTCAATACTCAGTGTAACATCTGCTGTCTTGCCAAGGAATATCAAAATGTAGAATTCTTGCGGAATTCCTAATATGCCACTATTTATTATAATGTTGGTCGCGAAATCTGATGCAGAAATTCTAGTTTCGTTATTTATTGCATAGCAAAATCGAAAGTGAAAACGACAGTGTGCTAGTGATATTCGTCTGTGGATGTCTATAGCAATATATACTTTGATATACAATGTGTGTGTCTCATGTCGTACTATTGAAGACATTATAGTTCATGAACGTAACGGCATGTAGGTCATCTCATTCAAGGGTCAGTCTTCGCGCGTTACATCACGGTCGGACATTGAAATACTAATCAAAATGTTTTGTTGTGTGCAATATTTATTACACATTTCATTTGGCCACATTGCAGGTACTAGTAGTTTCAAATCATGAATGGAGAGCTAGGGTTATCTAGATGGTAGAGTATTGTTGCTTAAGTTGACCATTTCACCAGTATTCATGGGAGCCCATTTGGTACATATCCGTTGACTAAACATATGTCGGCGCTTGCCAACAGTGAACTTAGCCGACGCTATGTTAACACGACCCGAATGGAGCTCCATACATTTGTTCTCATGTGGCAAGTAGAAGTTTATTGCCAATGAGAAAAGAAACGTTGCTCAAGCATATTCTCGTTGTGTTTGTATGTTATCATATATTACATGGAGCGCCATTAATAAGCATTTGCAAGTAACATCGAATTTATTTCAGAGTTGAATAGTTCTTCAGGAGAGCTTTTAAAATATTGGGTAAAAGCTATGTCCATATAAAGTTGATAATAGAATCTTGAATTATTGTATTGTCAATCAAATACGGTATGCACCGTCTGTATATTTTATTTGTAGATATATATATATATATAAATTGTACAATTACCATGTCCATGTAAACAAATACGACCGCAAATCGTTAGGTTTTTGTGTGTCGTGTTTCTGTGTGAAATGTTCCACCCTCATATGTCATTGAATCGCGTGTGTGATTCATGACAGTTTTATATTCATATGCTATTATTGCACTGTCGGAGCACCATAGATAGAAACACCATGCTCATACTAGAGAGAACACAATGCTCATAATATAGAACACCATGCTCATCACTACTCTGATCGTTAAGTGCTCAATTTGCTTATTGTACATAGCCTAACACATGATCGTAGCTTTTATACAAAGTAATGTTTTAAAGAAATCTCTGCAATATTTTAGAGATTTATCCTTTTTTATGAATTATGTTTTCAATATATTTTGCATTTAAGGTTACAGATAATCTCTGAAAGAACCTCCCAATTAAGAGTGTGATCTTCATAATTTCAGTTAAGTAGACTACCCCTAAAATGTTGATATAATTTAAAACGATATAGCCTATATCACTGTGTTGTTACAATGCTTTCCTACGAACATATCATATTCATATATTATATATATTGCTTGCCAAGTGACTTATTGTCACTCTTTCTGGAATACTCTGTTGAAATATCTGCCTATAATTGGTAAATGTTTCGAAAATTGCTTGCCATAAGATCTACCCTTTATACAAATAACGCCACCCCTCCCCACCCCCCACCCCATACCCATCCCTACTCACACATCGTCTCCCCCCACCCCACACACATTCTCCCCACATCCACATCCATATCAATTTTATAACATTAATCCATGCTCCATATCCCTGAATCTGCTGATAGAATTACGTGTAAACTGCTGAGATATACATGTAATAAGATTCGCGAGCAGTATTGATCAAATATCATCGTGTTATTGTTTCACCTTCGCGCAAAAGTATCATCATCTTCTTTCGCCCGCTGTGAACAAAACAAATCAAAATGTATTATTACCTTGAAGATATTGTTTGCATTAAAATATTATCCCGATAGCTGTTATTTTATGTTTCCCCAAACAATATTTAATTAAAAACTGTTATTGTTATTATTTCGATATAAATCAAAATGATATCTCGAAATATTTGAGTAAATATTTAGTAAAATAAAGATATAAATGTTTTAAACAAGTGTTTCTGACAGTCGTATTATAATATATACTCAAAAATAAAGAATTAAGGGCCAGTAGTATAATGAGGCGTGCAAAGTTAGCTTTATATTAATTTAACAAGGAAGAATGTCCAAACGTCTACAGGCTCCAGCTATTCTTCAAGAACTTAGACGCATTGGAAGAAGGATGACACCTGGGATGCGTTCAAAGACACAAGCGGGTTACAAGCGGCTTACCAAACTAGTCACTGTCTCAAGAGTCGTATGAACCGTACATGAGACATGGAACCAGTTTAGCTAAG
>JAVCKZ010027673.1:0-19601 GCA_034780755.1 Lepetodrilus elevatus | reverse complement strand
TGGAAAGGTTTTTGGAAGTACAAACATGATTTTATGTATGTCAAGTGAATGTATTTTGCAGTTGTAGCTAAGAACTATAGTCCCAAACGACCATAAATATCTGTGATATTATGCTTTTAATAGTTCCATCCCTTGATTAATTCAAACACCCAAATTAATCACAGACCAAAAAAAAAAGAGAAGGGGCGGGGGGTAGAACATTGAGCTTCGGAGCAAAAGGTTCCAGGTTCAAATCACGCCCCGTGAGACTAGCATCAATGTTTGCAAAAGTTGCCTTTCTGACACGATATTGATAGGATGCACTGTCTGTAGAGTGGCAATGCAGTTGTCACTGGCTGGTACTGACAGAACAAGAATGACATCTGTGCATCCTAACAATATCACAAAAAAGGTAACTTTCACAAACATTAAGAATGGTATTTGAACCTGTCGTCTTTGTCAAATCATGTTCTACCATGATTATGCCACCACCCACACCTTTCATATATGTCAAATGAATGTACTTTGGAGTTGTAGCTTTAAGAACTAGTAAAATATATCTGTTAGTGTATGCCTTAACTTTCTCACTGCTCTTTAGGGCATATCCGGTTGCCTACAGCAGGGAGAGAGTTAAGTACTTTGCTGCTTACTGTTTTAGCTGCCACCACTCCTGCGCCCGCATGTGTAGATAAACTAACTAACTGTGCTCAGTACGGGGCGTCGTCCTGCAGTGGTACATATCTACAATGGGCCAAAATCAACTGCATGAAGTTCTGCAACCTCTGTCGTAAGTATATGCATGAAGTTTTCGTTATTATTTTAATTTAATTTAATTTATTTTACTTTCAATATTCTATCACTTATACCGTGGATTGTCAGATTATGCCAGGAGGAAACCTGCATAACGCGAAACGTTGCAGTAATACCTGTGAGAACCGGCTGGTACTGTCAGACCAAGGATAAAAACTGCATTCTATAATGATCGCGTCAGAAGGGTAACTTTCGCAAACATCAATGTCGGGCTCCCGGGTCGGGATTTGAAACCATTGATTGCACTACCACCCACTCTGGGTAATAATATTATTAGCCCTTTTGAGCAGGCTTTCGAGTGTGGATATGACATTATTATTATTATTATTATTATTATTATTATTATGATTTTATTATTATCATTATTCTTTTTTATTATTATTATGATTTTATTATTATCATTATTTTTTTATTATTATCATTATTATTATTATTTTATTGTTTTATTATTTTATTATTAATTATTATTATTATAATAATTATAATGACAATACTTGACTTAACACGGTATTGTGTTCCAGCACATAACATTGCTCCAACAAAGCCAACCGGTGGATGCAAAGATAAGTTGCCCAACTGCAAGAATTATGGTTCATATGCTTGTACTGGGCAGTATGAACAGTGGGCCAAAGATAACTGTGCGCTGACCTGTAATAAATGCTGTAAGTAAATTTGATTTCCTGTATAAATGGCGCCCAACATGAGTACCGTCATTCTATCACAGACCTCTTTAACTTGTCACAATTGTCATGGAAAATGTATTCAGGATATAATCAAGTATGGGTTTCTGATGGTTAATTTTTATTTTTTAACAAAAGGTAATACAAATCCGATATGGCATATAAATTTCTCTTCTCTTTTCTTTTCTTTCTCTATATCTCTCTCCTGTTTCCTTTTCTCTTCTCTCTCCTGGCTATCTGGAAATTCACACTTATTTCTACCCCCTACATTAATTTTGTAAATTCCAGATGGCCTAAACAAAAATTTAAACATTGTATTTGGAGTTCAGTGCATCCTAAAGTTTCAAAAAAATATATAGGTTTCCTAATCTTCAAAAGATTCGAACGAAATTGCATCAGTAACTGGACTACATGTACCCTACAATGTTCCCCTTTCAGCTGGACAAGTGATCACAACCCCACAAGTGTTCATCCCACAGCAGGGCTGGGTCATTCTATTGAAGGGGGTTGCAGGTATTCCAGGTGACCTCTTCCAATTGTGGCAGAGTCCAAACGTCTTGAATTCAAATGTGCCAGCTGCCATGTACCTAACTGCCCAGTATCCTGGCAACTACAAGCCTGACCTGTCCAATCACTGGAGCTCGTGCAACTTTGAAAAGGTACGAAAACTTTCATTGGAGATTATTCGTTACCAGTATAAGGTGGAGTTCCATTGACAGTGTTCGACGCACATTCTGGACAGGGGGATGCTCCTTTCGAGTTGTTCTGTCTGTACTTTCTGTCCGACGCATGCGCAATTACCAAGGATCAACACCGCAAATTGTAACTGCGCATACGTCAGACAGAAAGTACAGACAGAACAACTAGAAAGGAGCAGCCCCCTGTCCAGAATGTGCGTCCAACACTGTCAATGGAACACCACCCAAGATTGACTGGCTGTGTTTGTGTCACAGTGTGCCATCTTTCCCATGCCGTTGATTGAGCTAGGTGAATTCAGAATTCGAATAATATTTCCATGTAAAATATGTATCAGACATCTTCCCAAGGTTGGCCTAAAACAAGAATCGTTTAATTACTTTTCTTAAAATGATAAAATATTAAATTTGAAATTGATTAATAATTTATCCATTTTTCAGGATTCGCTATCTGTGATCAAGGGCGCTATGATAGATGTTTCTGTGAAGACCGCCAAAGCATTTGACAAGTTCCAGTTTGAAAGGACGGGATTTTTCAGCGTGGACCCGGACTCCAAGCCAGAGCTGGTGAGTAGTACATATTACATAATATAGTCCTCTGTGTATATTTACTTGCTGGGTGCTGCAGAGTACGGTACCTTGTAGTGCTGTAGTGGGGTGGGTGCTAGATCATCGAATTTTGAGCCAAACGTCCTGAGTTCAAACCTGACCTGGGGTCCAGGGTATCATTTCTCGAAGCTCTCATATCCACTATGATACCATAGCGCTGTCGTAAGTGCACGATTCCTATGCATTAGAGATGGCTACGAGAGTCTGTATGGTCTTGTAGTAGATATGAGAGCTTCAAGAAACGATACCTAGGGTATCTATTCTCGAAACATAACAAACTTTTTAGCCTAAGAACAGTTCGTAGCCATACTACGGTGGGGTAGGGGGTGGCGGGGAGGTGCAGGAGTGGGAGGTCATGTGAATAGGTGCATGTTACAATTGTCTCGCAACTCCTACTTATTTCCAATGGAACACTTACTTCACAGCAGACTCCTTGTTTTTTTCTTATATTTAATTTTTGTTTTTGTTTGACTTGAAAGTTTTGAGTAATTTTCAACATTATTGTGATCTGTGCGATGTCTGAGTGAAGGATGACTGGAGGTTGAAGTGCACTTGGTGTTCATGCCACTCAAACTCACTGTTACATCTGGAACTTACCCGAATAATGAATTCAGTTCAAAATGTTGATGTTACTGGTGTTCCTTTGGCCAAATTAAAGCAACACTACATAATAATTTTCTGAAAATGTGTAACTTTTTTTATAGACATTCTGAGTCCAGCAGATGTTGGTATATCAGATAAAAGTTTGCCTGACTAAGTGGACTTGGATACAAGTAGGCTTCTCTGACTAGAAGTTTGATTGATAGTAGAAACAATTAAAAGTTTTAAGAAGTGACTACTATCATGTTTCAGGTTTAAAGGCATAATATCACAGATATTTATGGTTGTTTTGGACTAGTTCTTAGCTATAACTGCACGTTCGGTTTCAATTCAAATTTAGATGGTATCAATTTACGATTGATACCCTCCAATTTCCAAACAGTAGACCGTTATCCCCTAAAAAACAACTTTTGGGTGGATATATCAAGCGTAATTAGTATCGGATCAAAATTTGTTTGTCCGATTATACATGTCTATCAACTGTGATATTATGCCTTTAATCAATTATTGTATTCAAATATTTTAAAATATCGATTATTACAATTAATAGGGAAAGGTGTGATTAGTCTTAGATGATTGGGAAATTGATGATTTGAAGTTGATTCCAGTAGATGTGTGAAATGATTGGGAGTGATGTGATGATTGGATGTGTGTAATGATTGAATGTGTGTAATGATTGGAAGTGATGTGATGATTAGAAGAGTGTGGAAGTTAATACTGCTTGTCAGGAAAATAGACTTTTTCAAACTTGCTAAATGTCTATAAAATATATAAATTGGCGAGTGAGATTTTCAAAAATATTGCAGTGATATGTTTTCACTGGGAGGAGAAGCCACAACAACCACCAGTATATATATATGACCTGTTGGCAATGCTATCAAATTCTTTATCACTCATCATGGTCTTCCATTTCATGATGCTGCCAGTTCCATTGAAGAATTTTCCCCATTACGCACAATCCTTTTCGCTCGACCAAGCAGGAAATTGCCCGTATAATCACCCTCTTTCTTGTCCCTACCTCGTGAAGGAGTGTGAAACTGTTTAGATAAACTTGTCCGTGTACCTGTCAAAGTGACACTCTCGTCTGGTTCAGACATTGTGCTTAGTTATCTACTGTAACCCAGCGCATCCGAGTCGAAGAATTATCTCCTGCGCATTTCGCTTCCTTTTGATATCAGGGGAAGAGGGGGTCGGATCGCAGTTTGTTTCCGTGTATCTCCGACTGGTAAGTGTTCATTCTGCCGATGTCTGCTTGTCTAACGCGGCTAACACTGCAAACTCTTCCGACAGAGATGTGTTGTGGAGATTGCAGATAAGCCCGGGCCAAGTGCGGGTATAAATAGAAAGATCTCTTACGAGACTGGCGGAGGCAATTACAGAGGGAAATTAAATCAGAATCTTGAAATTATTCGAGTTTGATGTACCGAGACGTCTTCTATGCTCTTTGCCAGAGAGTGGGTTTGCGGAACCAGGGGGGTATTGGGGTTGAGAGACTAATGAAGTTTGTTATGATTTTTCTGATTTTGTTTTGTCTTTGAATACAATTTTCCATCTCGCCGGATTGCTTAACATTCGTACGATTTATTAAGTCGGCGTCAGTTTCAAAATTGATCCTCTCGAAAAGACCCAAAACATGTTATTTTTTCTACGAATGAAGGTAAAGGGCTTTGGTAATTGCACGTGACAGCACAAGTTTCCGTTTACCGGTTTGATCATGGCTTGACTGATGAGCTCGGGGTATCTCATGAAACGTTTAACTATCTCAGCCAGCGTGGTACATGCGCTGGAGCCGGCACCACACTCTGCTGCAAGGAGGTGGCTGTACTTGGAGGTGTTCCAGCTGCGTGTGTTTAGACCTACCACTTGGAGCGGCATCCCTGATACAACATGCAGATAGTGGAGCAATGCTGAAAGCTTTGGGGGGAGATATGTTTTTGAAGTGTCATCATAAGGCGAATTTAATTTTTGAAGAGATTTTTTATACACACTTTTGAGGGAATTTCATGTCGGCACTTAGGAGGTTTACAGTTTTGAAATATGGAACTCTTCTGTGTGAAAGACCCAAATGACGTAGTACATGTTGCGTTCATCCAGAATTTTCTTAGGTGGTGAGGTATGCCGATTAAACGTTTTGTTCAGAGATGGTAGGCTATTCTGATTAAATAACTGTTGGAAACTGGTTTTACTCTCTCCATTCTGGAGGCAACCAGAGATGTACTAAAGTACTGTGCTTGCACCTAATCCAGCAGGGAGAGTGTTAACCTACTTCATGCTGCTGGTCATCTGCCGATGCCGTAGATGCCAACAATGTCAATAAAGCAGTGATTTTACTTAACCCTTTCCCTGTTGAATTAGACACAGGTATAGTCCTTTAGGGCATTTCCGGTTGCCTTCAGCATTGAGAGGGTTAACCAACTAATAAGATGACCGAGAAAATCCTGCTACCATCATTACTATTGGTCTTGTCACTTGACTCTTTATCTAACCCTGATAATCCTGTTTATGACATCTGCATACATTTGAAACAGTTAAGCAAGTCTAAACTTCTTTGGAATAAGAGGGTACATCTGCTCAGTACCGGTAGCTCCTTTACTGTAAGTGTAACAACAAGAGTAGGATTAATCAAGACACTTCAATTTCACCCCTTGAGACTACGGTATGCTTAATGTAAATTACAATGGCTATTACAAGAACCTTATTGTGGTTGAGCTCCACTAGCATACATAAATATACATAGATATACATAAATATCCACAGAGCAGATAGCAGAGGTGCAGGAGCAGGAGCGGAAGTGATGTCCTTAGACTCGGTCAGGTATTCTGCCACCCCGATTACTGCAACCCGTGTCTACCTCCAGCCATTGCTATTGTATAAATCAGAATGCACAGACTCGTAGACACCCTTTGGACAAACCCCCAAGACTCCCTGTCATAAAACTGTCTGACGAACTTTGTGGTAATGGCCTGGGAATTTGTGAACACGCCAATAATCGTAAAAATAATCTTGGGCTCCTGCAAGGTGCAGTTCTAGCTGCCTTGTCATTATGACATTGCGCCCAGAATTTTTTGGTGCGATTTACGATCCCAGACGTCTCGGATATGCCTGCTGGAGTATTGTCGGTATCACCGCAATCACTGCTGTTGTCTCCTGTACTGTAGGACACCCCGGAGATAAGGATGCAGACAAATTTCTTGGATTGATAAACATCTTCCTATTGGAGAAGTCTCTCTTCACCCCCATTCCTGTGATTACGTCTGTAAGACGTCCGAGGACAAAACATGTTTTTGGTACTTTGTGCGCACGTGAGGTAACCCTCTCTCTGTTGGGTTAGTCATGGTCTGAGGATCTTGAGTTGCCTCCAGCTCGACAAAGGTTAATAAATTAACATGACTGTTCAATGACTTGGTCCTAATCTTGAGACTTGAGTACCGTAGTGATTATTTGTTTTACAATACAATTTTCCATCTCACCATGCTTAGTTGTCATTTTATCTCACAATGAGTGGCATTTTTATTCATTATCTGTACTTCCATGTTGACCCAACTGCAATGAAACCTGGGCTGATACTGAAATGTAGCATACACAATTTTCCTTTTTTTTATTTTATTTTTTTATTTTTATTTTATTTTATTTTTTTCACTAAGCTCTCTTGTCCACTAGTTAAAGACCATATTAAAGACCATAGAGCTCTCGTAAGTGCCCGATCACCATGTATAAGACAGAGTGTTATGGTCTCGTAGTAGATAAACACGCTTCATGAAGGGATACCCTGGTTATGATTTTTATTCCAGGATAGTACTGCTCCGATTGTTGTTTCTGAAATAGCGAATTGGTAGCACGTTGGGCGACAAACCGTAGAGGTTGGAGTTTGTCCCTTTCGGAGGTCTGCATTTTCTCAGCGCGGATAATGGTTTCAAAAGCAGGTTTATCTGGAGCCTGTCATTAACACATAGCTGTTGAGAGTTCCCCAGCCATAAATAGTTGCTGACATCAGCGTCAAACATCATCAAAATCTTCTTTTTTCCCTTATGAATTGAAGAAAGTGCAAGACCGAGGTTCGGTTATTCAGTTCATCGAAATGGCTGCTACATACACTTTCTGTTATTAGCTGAAGATCATCATCATTATCCAATAATAGTAATAATAATAATTAATAATAATAATAATTAAGAGTAATACTATTAATAATAATAATTAAGAATATTAATAATACATGTAATTATACTAATAATATTTAATAATAATAAAACAAAATTATTAATTAATAATAGTAATAATAATAAATAATAATAATATTAAAAATATATATATAAAATAATAATAATAATAAATAATAATAATAATAATAATAAATAATAGTGTTTAGTCTTAAATTATGGTGGTGATAGAAAAAGAAAAAAGAGAGTAGATAGTTTTCCATTTTAGACAGCTAATGATCATCTTTGAAGATTAGTGCGAAAAAAACAACATAACATATTATCTCATAATTCAAGCATAGACTTTTTTGAGACATCAAATGTTGAACATTATGCGTATTGGTGAAAGATTTCCGCTATGTTTTTAAGTAACTAATCACTCAGTATGCGCTAAGGCACTCGGTTCAAATGCACTAAGATCTATATATAAGTCTACAAGTTCTTTAACTGAAATGCATGCACATTGCACAACTGAACCAAAAAGAACAAATACGTTTCAGTCGACTTTCTTATCAGATGCATTGTCTCTGCCGAGATACTTGGCTATGACACTAACCACAAAACTATTCCAGCTCCCTCAAGCGAGTAATCACTTTATTTGTTGTGAAAACATCCGAGAGGGCCTCAGGTTTCAAGATATACATGATCAGATATTGTTTATCAAGATGGCTGCCACGATCCAAGATGGCTGCTGACAAGAAGCAGACTGCATGGTTGCTGACAGAGACAGATTGGTCGCTCATATAGATCTGAATGAAAACACATTTCTGCACTGGTTTCGTGGAGAGAAACAGGGAGGCATCAACCTTTTAAGAAATTGAATTTAAAGACGAATTAGAGTCGTCATGACGTTAGCTACAAAGTGCAGGGGGACCGTGACAAAGGATTTCACGGCGGCACTGTTCACTGGCTATTAATTCTCCACTTTTCCACGAGAAATTGATGCGAAACGTGTGACGAGACGCTGCTTTGCATGTAGGTCACATTCCTGTGGGAACTCCACTGTGTCATGAATTGCTGCGGAGAAATCGCCAAATAATACCCGGTGGGATACTCGCAATGAATTGTAATGGTTCTTGATGTTCTGCAAATTTGAAGTTGTCTTTGTTTTCGTTCAGTTTAGTTCAATTGTCTTTTGAGGTCCATTTCGATTTACTGTGGGTCTGGGTCAGCCTTAGAGATACAATTCGTGTGGATCGATATAAATATTTTAATTTGTTTATGGTTTTTTTAATTGGTGTGTAGAACCGCTTTCAAGATTCTTTCACTCGTATAAATATTACTGGCTGTTATATTCCATGGTTAAATGACTGAGGACCATGCTATTCACAGGCATGGCAATTTTCCATAGATCGGCGGAAATCCGCTGATTTATTTGTCTGCAGCCCACAGACCCCGGGTTTTGTTTACGCTTAATTCAAAATTGTCTGTTGCCGTGCCTGTATTTATATAGAATGGCTTGGCAGAGTAAATTATATGAATGATCATTTCACTGCAGTGGTCAAATATGAATTAATTATCTTTTAATGATAGCGGAAGGATTCTATTGAAGATAATCGAGGAAATAACTGATTTGAAGCAAAGCTGTTCATAGTCCATGGAGAAGGAATTCTCAAAATACCAGTAGTACTTTTCAAGATATCCACTATGATTGATGCAAGTCTAAATACAGAGCAAATCTTTGTCAGTATCTATTTTTACTGTACTATTTATTATTCTAATCAGTCAGGTTTACTATATATTTTCTTTTTCTTTACATTTTTGCTAACCATAAACCAATTAATAATAATGCCTTTGAAGTCTAGGTATTTTATCTAATGGGTATACAAATGTTGTGGTCTCAAACTCGATTTTGTGTGTACATAGAAATTACTGTTGTTGCCACTGTGCACTGGGTGGTATGATGTTGGTAACTTAAAGTATATTTACGTTGCGATCAGATTGTAGTTATCCTTTTAAGAAGCTGATACGCTGATGTCGGTGATTTAAGTTGCAAGTCGGTTTTTTAACGTGGCTCAAGGAACGCATTTGTTGATTTTGCATATTGCACACATTCTTCCGTCATCGTGGATAAGCAATACGTTTTTTCGCCGCGTTTTAGATAGTATCAATGCGTTGGTTCGTCTCCGGTTAGCCGTGGTGCAACTTCTGAGCTCTACGTGTACCGTACGATTACGATTACAGTGATGTGCTTCCTCTTCGAGTATCTTCTCCCAGATACGATCACAGCCGAGATTGAGCCGAGATTCTGTGGCGATATACAAATGACTGCTACCAAGTAGGTAATCTTTCAGCAGTCGTACCTACAGCTAGGCGAGGCTTTCAACGTACATACATCATATTGATAGGTCGTCATGAAGGTTTATCAAATGATCAGCATCATCCGTCATCATCCGAAATTTAAAATGTACGAGTTTTTCGGAGGCTGGAGAAAAATGTTGGAGGGTGTTGGCAAAGTTTTCTGTAGTTCTAAAAAGGTCTTTGGTTAATGTTGCGGTTCCTGTTTGGGTTTCTTTCCTGAAATATTGTAAGGTGTTTGGTTACGGTACCCAGTGCCATGTATATATTTATTTATTTATTTATGATGAATTTAGCTTTTACCAGGCTATGAGATTACGAAACCTTTAACCCTCTCCCTGCTGGATTAGACACTCCTCTTTAGGGCATCTCCGGTTGCCTTCAGCATGAAGAGTGTTAAAGTATGACTTCAGACTCGAGCTAAAATGTTATATGGCGAGTTGTGAACAAATATTTATTTTAATTTGTGATATACTCAAAAAGGTTCGTAAATCTTCCCCACAGTGTCCTTACTTGAACTATATATTAATAGTTAGGGCAAAACTATACTTTCATACACTATGTATAGGGGTAGACCATACTCTATAGTAAAAAAATATAATGGAGAAATAGTGAATCGAGGATACAACATTAAATTTCAGTAAGGAGCTAAATGAGGGCAATAGTGTATTTATAACAAGTTGAAATTAAATGACAATAGAATTTAATTTCAAACCATTCACTCTGGAAGTTGTAACCCATTACAAGAAATGCATATGTAGAAATTCAAATGGTGAAAGAAGCCAAGAATGGAATCTTCAGTTGATAAGACGGTGACCTCCGACCTCGACTCCATGCGTCTCGCAGATAAGTGGGCGTCTCCCCACTTCCCACTGTCAGGAATCTATGAATGGTCGTTCTTGTGCCGGTGCTCCCAGGCAATCGCTAATCTCGCACTTAAAGCAGGGAATTAATTTCCTATGTCATCCGGAGGTAATGCAAAAAAGCAGACTCGCGATACCATCACGTAATTTTTGATACCTAAAGTGATTTTTTATCTCCAGATCAGACAAATTCATTCATCACGGTGCGTGTATATCAATATTGAAGACCACGCTCAGTTTACATGTGTTGCCGTGTATTTAGACCTGGTTCAAAAGGTGTGGGTTCGTGTTTTGGTTTGGAATTTAAGAGTGTTAAATATAGATATATGACATGGGGGTGGTTAAAACATGAGACGATGAAGTGCTCGCAGGGCAATTAGTGTAACTGATCACAATGCTTTAACCCTTTCATTGCTGGCTAAGTACATCCTCTGTTGCCTGCAGCAGTGACAGGGTTAACGAGATAAAGAATTTCGTTTAAAACAGTCCACAGAATGTTCATATGCTAGGAATTTGCATTTCGTAAGAAATTCTTAAATTAATCATCAATTGCTATTTCTGTTTCTGTTTTGAGATTAATCTAGTAGAATAAATGTTTATATACAAAATATGAGCGTACCACTTTGAAAATTAAAAATAATCATTGATACTCTTATGTGACATTGTGAAGTTTGAGCTGGCAGCGTGAAATGATTTTTCTATGAAATTAAAGTAAAATCATATCTGCACGTGTTAATCTGACCACTGACCGAGCGCCGGACAGCGAGTGGCCGAAGTGCTGTTTGTAGATGATTCACGAGGTATTAACATCTGCAGCACAGAGCTGTAATTACAGGACAGTTATCACTTGGAGAGCTTTGTCGGCACCCCTCCAACACGGTTATAATTTAAATATCCATTACACAGATTTAATGATCTGATTTGTCATATGGCTCGTTTCACAATGAAATTTACGATATTTGTCCAGATGCAGGAGAATCGTCGGGATAAGGGATAAGTCCGAGCGGTCAAGAACCAGGGTCAGTCCGAGATGGATGAATGTCTCAACATCGGTAATCACCGTCGGAAATGATTGACCACTTAATGTAGCTGAATGGATGACGAATCAATTGTAAAATACTTCCGATTGCGGAGACCGAAGTTTGGGCTTTTGTGTTTCTGCTGCTCTGATTGTCCGAGTTTATCACAATGACGGCCTGTCAAGGGTTAAAATCGTTAGACTGGGCATTGCCTGGTCAATCTGATAGTTCACGGGTTCTTGGGGTTTTCAATTGCGAGGGTTATCGTCCGTTTCTCCAGATTTCGGTGGCCGTTGTCTCAGTGTAAATTGTTCCCAGATCGCCAGTGTCAGTAAGGAGTCACTGCAGGTCCTTATGACACTGAAGAGTCACTCCAGGTACCCAATAGGGGTCGTTATTATGGCAAGTGTGGTCCTTGAGGGTTCGGAATGGGAGTTTAATCAGGAAAGTGGACATGGGGTCATCCTGGTCGTTCTGGTCAGTGTGGATGGGTCATTGTTGTACGGTGTCGTAAAGGACAAAATAGTCTCGGTAAGGACAGTGGAATGACAGCGAATTAGCAGTTGTATCTGTTAGTAGGACTGGAGAATTAATAGCTGCTGTCTTTAAGGAGGATATCGACTAGATTGCCAGACAGATAGTTTATACTGATGAGGTAGAGGAGAGGAGAGACGCTCTTGGAGGGAAAGGAAACCACTTTCGGATTAGACAAATATTTACCAGCCTTGTTGAACATGGATAGCTTTAAATGTTTTGATGGTTTTTCATGGACATTCTAAATCAAGATGGATGTTTAAAACGGCACCTCTACTTGAAGTTCTAGTAGTTAATGTTTCCTGGTTATTGTTTAGTTTTTTTAGAAAGCCAACATTGTTCACTCTCTTAGGATACGGCGAAGGGAACTGCAAATGCATTTGAAGAATTACTTAATCTATCATTAAATGTTTACTAAAATAGTTTGTTCTTGTAGTCTATTCATATCCTCTTCTTACTGGAGTGTGTACTGCCACTGCTCATCAGCGGCTTCGGGCATCACTGGTTGCCTCCAACATGGAGAGAATTAATTAAAGGGATTTAAACCACATCCATCATTATATTAGTCGTTAAATTTGTAGAGAAATTTGTTACTTTTTGTATGTAACTTACTATGTAGATATTGCCCAACATACAAGATGAATATTCTACAGTAGACCTCGCATATAACGGACTCATTGGGACCGGATATTTCTGTCCGTTATGTATGCAAAGTCCATTATACGCATATGTTGCAATTTGCGTTAGACTGGACCTGGGACTTCAGATTCAGTCTGTTATATGCGAGTGTCCGGTTTATCCGATGCCGGTATATGCGAGGTCTACTGTATATCATTATTGTATTGTCTAGTACAAATTTATCAAAGTTTCATTTGTAATTATGTTAAAATTAAATCCAATCTCCTTGAAATTAAAAATAAAACTTTTAAGATTAATTACAAGTAACGAGTCTCTGAGAACATCTTGGTGCTAATGGCTCTTTTTAATTCATGGAGAAAACAGATTTTTTTTTCTTCAACTCTGCGTCTTGCACACATCCAAGTTAACGCTGATAAATGGCCGTCTCGTCTTGTGGTGACACAACCCTGGTGCAGGCAAGTGTCTCCGCGACGTCAGAGTGCCAGATTATGTACACGATGCAGCAGTATGGAAACTGTAGCCCTATTATCGGCGGACAAGCGTCTCCTACCGGCTTAAATTAGGCTCAAATTAGGCAGATGAATGCTCATGTTAACACCAAAGAACCGATCCAGGGTGTCGAGATATCTTGTGTCCTGAAAACCCCCCAAGACGGATGAGGGGATTTATGACGTGTTTTAATTAACAGGTAGTTGTGGTGTTGATCAGGTTCTAATGGGGGTCCGGTCACCCCCGGTTTTGAGAATGAAACGGTCTGATTTTGTGTTTGGTGTGATGTGCGGTATGCTTGATGAGGTTGTAATTTAATATAGGGGGTGTTGGGCAGTATGTCTAGCAGAGGTCTGATCATCTGTCACTTTTAAAAAGGTTTCTGGGCGTAGGGTTTTTCTGATGTGACTCTTTGAAGGATAAAATATTGTCTAGGATGTATGTACTATCATGCTTATGATAATCGTACGCTATCGTGGATGGGATTAGATATTTGGATAATGTACAGTATTGAATAATAGTTTAACAAAGTATAATCCCTCTAGTACGATGATAAAATTTAAGTATTTACCCATTAGGCAATGATAAAAACATTGATAATATGTATAATTCAACAGGCTTAAATTTACCTCTCCAGACAATGAGAAAACTAAATATTTTTACCTATCCATCCAGAGACTCGTTAATTTAAAAGTAAATGTTTTAACTAATCTGGATGTGATGAAAATAAATATTTTCTCAAATTCTGATCAATGATACAAATTTAATTATATTGGTCAATGATGACAATGATAATACTCAAAGCATATTTACCCATTTATATAAAATATATACATTATCATCCATTGGAATAACAGTAAACGCAACATTTTGAACAATCCGAATAATGTAACACACAAAAGTACGCACAATTCTTCAGTTGTAGACGGAACTACTCCAAGTGCAATAATTACTGATGTTCTATTTGCAGAGTGCTGACTTTATATGATTATAAACATTTCAAACGAAATTAATATTTACTCCAATAATCAATATAAACGTTTAGAGCAATATGCATAGATTAGAAATTGTGTAGTTGGGCTATGGCCCGGCATGATTCAAACTATGGAGGGCTCTAAGATAGCATCATGAAATGGGATGTTATTCCGACGTTCCTGTTTGATCACTCCCGCAATTCTGATTGAAAAGTTTGCTTTCGTGATTGAAAAACTTGCTTTCACGGGCCGTAGTTTGATTTAATATCGTCAGTTCGGGACAATGTTTTGATTTGTGCTGTAGGGCTGCTGTAGGACGGTGCAGGTCATGGTTAGGGCCTGCAGGACGATGTAGCAGGATGGTGTAGGACATTATTGACATATTGGGAGTGATCTTTGTCGTCTCTCCGCCGCGCTTAAAATATTGTTGGTGTTCCAGAAGTTCACTTTCTTTACCCTGTGATTGCTGATGTAGACTGTGATTACAGTTGGTTGGATGGATGGATGGATGGATGGATGGATGGATGGGTGGGTGGATGGATGGATGGATGGATGGAATGATGGATGGATGGATGGATGGATGGATGGAAGGAAGGATGGGTGGATGGATGGATGGATGGATGGATAGATGGATGGATAGAAGGATGGATGGATGGATGGATAGAAGGATGGATGGATGGATGGATGGATGGATGGTTGGATGGATGGATGGTTGGATGGATGGAAGGATGGATGGATGGATGGATGGTTGGATGGATGGATGGTTGGATGGATGGATGGATGGATGGATAGAAGGATGGATGGGTGCAGATGGCTATCAAATATAGAATTTTCTGATATTTTGCTTTTTGAAATCACGAAATATGACGGTATGCAGATTGCTATCAAATACATTTAGAATTTTCTGATATTTTACTTCTTGAAATCATGAAATATGATATGTGTGATGTAATGTTTGACTGTGGTATTCAAATGTGAAAATTGAAATACTGTAAGCCATTTTGTTGTTGAGAGTATGGGTTTTGTTAATATATTAGCTGTTTTGTTAGCTAGCTTATATTGGTCTGTCTCTCTCTGTTTGTGTGTGCGTGTGTGTACACACTATAACCTCATTTAGCAAATGGTCAAATTTACTCAAAAGTGTAATTGGTTCCCAATAAAGAATACAACATAAAATCAAATTAGCACTGTATATCCATAAAAAAAATATGTTCGCTCCTCTGAAACCTGTAAATTATTATCTAAACATTTCATTACTAGCTACGGGACAATAAAACTGAATTGGTATGCCTGATATTTCTTCGTAATCATTGCTATTAAATGTGATTACGCAATTATCCCTAAATATGCACTTCACAATACCACAAATGTTAACCAAGTGACCCTTGCTATAGGCGTCAAACTTCTCTTCTCTCAAGACCTCCCCCTCAATGAGATTTGGCTTTGGAAATTACTCGGCACATTGCGCAACGACCACGGACCCGTGAGCTCCGCGCGGCTGTGTACTTACGCTCTCCATGTACGCTGCAAGGCATTCTCAATAAGAAACACATTGAGCTAACGTGGCTTAATACGAAGCTGGCGTGGCGTAGGTTGGGTCCACTTCCAGGAATTTCCCTTCAGTATCCTGTCTGCGGTCCCGCGAGAGGAAGCTCTTTAACTGCGAGACTGTAAAAACACGCGGAGACAGACGCCCGGTCTGTCTACCTGTATATATTGGCATGTTATTGAATATTCTTAAAGACGCAGGAAATTATTTGCCATGCGCCAATTTCAGGTTCAGGATGTTGGTGGGGAGTTCCGAGTACGTCAAATGGTTTTCTGATTTCTGTTGGGTATGTTCACGCTTTCAAATGCGTTGTCATTTTTTTTTAACAAAATAATTTATTAAGAAAATAAATTAAATATTTAAAAATATATACCATATACAACCAATGAAATGAATCTAAATAAACTCATGCTCATTTAATGATTGAATATTCAAATAAAATAAAAAGGTTATTAGAATTTTTCTGTCGTTAAATTAATGTTATATTAAGATTAAATAAGTGATTTTTTTTGTTGTTGCAGGACTGATAGAAAACGGTCATTCATTTCTTCTATTTGTGATCAAATCCGCAAAAGTTTGCCATTTAATTCAATTTCAAGAATTGAAATTGCTAAAAAAAATATGAAAAACAGATTGAAACATACCCAAAAAATTGTTGCAATTTTATTAAAAACATAACTCTTTGCTTTGAGCTGGGTGTCAGAAAGTAGAGTAATCACTTTAGCCTTGGCTAGCGAAGTCAACTTAATTGTATTTCCTCATTTAGCTGGGGAAAAGACATGTTTATTTGTGAGTTTGATATTAAGCAGAGTCTCGGTGACCAGAGGTTTCCGTGATTCCGTAATGGAAAACCACTGTTTCCATCGCTGTTCCTAATATTGCTTTGGCCGGGGTCAGGATGACTGGACCTCTATTTTATCATTGTCACTTTCCCTATTTGAATCGAGTCGGAAAAAAGTCGCACAGCACCAATCATTTGCCGATTTTCTACAAATTTCGGAGAAACTTGCATCTCCGGCTATGATAGATCAGGAGCAATAAGTTCACAAACTGGCTTCCCCGAGACAGATTTCTCCCTTCGTAATCTGTATAAAAATAGATTAAGGTGCAGACGCTTTATTGTTGGTATCGGTTAAAAAGGGATTTTTGTATTAAGTTATCGAATGAAGCACTTCTGTGTAAGAATAGGAATCATATTATGGCTATTGTATAACCGTTATGAGAGTTTGCTAGACTGTTGATTAAATTACAATATTAAATCTAATAATTGTAAGCAATAAATTGACGCAGCTTTGCATGGGGAAGAGAGGAAAGTAATTTAAAAGAAAATTGTACAAATTATAAATATCAACTATGCTGTTAATATCGGCATTAGGAAGATTAATTTTATTTTGTAATTGTAAGGTAGATGCATTTAGATTTAAATGTGTAAAATTTCTTGCCCTTAAAGAGGTTTTATTGTGTGTTGGCGGTGCAACAATATAAAAATGTGGATGCCATATAATTACGTATTTAATTTCCTGTGTCCTAATAAAATACAACCTTTAGCAGTTACTTGATAATTAATATAAAAATAATTACAAAATTCATTAAGCTCTCATAAAGCGATTGAACTCACGCTGTGTGCGAATCCAAGTCAGCATGGCACAATTCTTGTCCTCGGGCCATTTTGAGTGGCGCTTTCCCCATCAATTCCATAACAAAAGCAATTACATTTGACATAAAACAAACTAATAAGCACTTGTCCTTCAGTCAGAATTTGTCGGAAATGGATGCCTGTAACCTATGTTTATGAGGATGACCTCCCTTTGACCAATGGTCAGATTGTGTGACCATTTTATTCTCTTCATCATCTTTCTATCACTCTCTCTCTCTCTCTCTCTCTCTCTCTCTCTCTCTCTCTCTCTCTTTTTGCCCCCCTCTCTCTCTTTCTCTAACATTATCTCTCTCTAACACACACACACACACACACACGCACACACGCACACACACACAGCATTTATATCTGCGCTCTAAAAGCTCTCCATGAAACGGGCCCAGGAACCAATCTGCCGATCAGCTGAAGAGTATATCCTGGCTTATCAGTGAATAATGCTGGGAACTTATGATGGACCCGATAGGGGGAGGAGGGGGTTGGTGGGTGGGGGATTTGATGCCCTGCTGTCCCCCAGAGTCTGGTGGCCAGGGTGATGTGGAGCTGAAGGACTGATAACAACCCAGTAGGGGCCAATGTCCATCGGTTATGACCCTGGTCAGAGATTGGGGTCCCCTGGGGGTTACCAGATTTGAGATTGGGGGTTCACTGTAACCATTATTCTGATTGGTTGAAGGCAATCATTCATTCCTGGTCTTTGACAATTGTTTGTTTTTATATATACCGTATATCAGGGTTCCACTTAGGTTTCAATTTTTTAGAGTCCCAGGGACACATGTTGATATATTAATCAACAATTTTTATTAATAAAGTGCGTCCAAACTTGCAATTTTTGCGTATGGGACGCAGGATTGCGCATTCCGAGAAACTCTGTGTATATATATACAATTTTGTATTATTATTTACTGTATTTCTTTTAATATTGTATGTTTGCTGGTTTGTTTAAATTAGAAGTGTTAGAATTAATTTTATTCTATATTATCTTGAAAATTTATATATATACCGGTAATACATTGTGTCATTTGAAGTTCTCATATATCCATTATGAGACCATATAACAGTGGCAATATATGACAGGGCTTATGGTCTTGTAGCAGAATTGAGAACTTCGTGAAACGATACTCTGTTAGTTCTTTACTTCAATGTGTTCAATAGAATTACAACCTCCCCAGAGAAGTAGAGAACTCTGAGCTATACAGAACTACGTTTCCTACGTATGTCCTAAGCCAAGTTAGATGTAGTGGCCTTAGGCAAGATGTAGGCAAGATGTTGGATTACATGCATCTAAATGTCCAACTGTTGTTATGTTTCAGCTGGTGTTTAATCGGACAGTAACACTGAAGGAAGATCCAGGAAAGAACTAGCAACGTATTCAGGAGGATCCTCAGCGATACCAGCACCGCAGTATCGTCAACACAATACTTTGTCTCATGATGGCGTCCATCACATTCTGTCACATCTGACCAAAGAGCATCATAGTGCGTCATTTTCTGATGAACATTGCTTCCACCTTGTCGCGACGTCGCCTAATTAAATATTAATAATTTTGTTATGTTTAATCTATTCCTCCTCCTCCCAGAATCTGCTACCAATTCTTTCAGTAGAAAATATGATTTTATGCAAATTTATGATAATTTGTCAATGATATTTCAAAATTCATTTTGCAAGGATTGGCGAGTTCCCAAAAGCAGATTTGTGTTTCATGGAAAGGGTCGTACTGTACTAGTAGTCCAAGCCTAAGTCAGGGTCTGTGCCATGCCTTTACTATAACAGGAAATGACATAAGCTTTGATTTACAACACGACTCTTGGTCGAGAGATTATGAAACATTTTTTAGTGCGATTTCATGCTCAACTCAAAGTTTTGTTGACAAATCCCCATATAAAATTTGAGCTTGAGCATGAACTCGTACTCAAAAGGTTTCGTAATCTCAGGACCTGGCCCCGAGATTACGAAACTTTCTGAGCACAAAAACGTACTCAGACTATGACATCACATGACGTTTTATGAACA
>JAVCKZ010027562.1:2921-19601 GCA_034780755.1 Lepetodrilus elevatus | reverse complement strand
GCTTTATTTTAGTTAGAATACTACAAATCTTTGACCTATATTTCCTTGGCGGAGGAATGTCTGTTAAATCTGCGGTCTGAATGCGTGAAGTGGTAACAGCTGTTCTCTCAAGTTAGTATTCTTCCGCATTTGTCTTCCTGATTACGACACCTAATGTGCGTTTATTTGACAAAAAGTACATAAATGACACTTTGGGTAAGAAATAGGATACTAACCGAGCTTCCATTTCGTATCAGAGGTATGCCCTCGTGCAAACATTATGTCACTCAGGCATACATCTGATACGAAATGGAAGCTCGGTTAGTATCCTATAAATACATATTTGTTAATATAGACAAGCTAACAAATAAAAATCACTTTGGTTAATAACAACAAGATGAAATTGAACTATATTTTCAGTGTGAAAATAAAAATAATTGACCAATTAATTAGTGTTCAAACTATTAAAGAGTTCAAAATATTTAAATTGTAGTAATCTAATAAGAGTTTATCTTAGTAACACAGTGTACTAGTAATATTCGACTTACGAGTTTCTTCTGCATCTCAATCTGCTTGTCGATGTTCTTGGTGTTGTCGTACATCTCGTCTTCGAGGCCCACCCCGGTCTTGCGGAGCTGGTCTCGTTGTTGTGCCTCGAGCGCGGCCTGCTTGTCCATCTGGGACTGTATCAGCTGCTGCTGCTCGGGGGTCAGAGTCTCCCCGTTTAGACGGTCACTCACCGCGCCGATCACTCGCGCTGCATCTGCATTGCCGCCGGCAACCTGACAACATAGCAATGAGTGAGTGAGTGAATATGGAGTTAAAGTCGCTGTTGGAATCTTTCACCCATTTGCGACGAGTATTTGTGAGGAACTGGGGAATTGAGAAGGGACTATTAGTGGTTTTTGAGTAAGTATGGAAATATAAATTCTTGATGCTATAAATAGACTATGGCCTCTGGTACATACGTGTTCCTTGGTGATTCTGTCGAGCTCGGAGGCCACTGCTTGGTCCTTGTTCAGCTGCTCGTTCATCCTCTTCCTCGCCGCCAGCTTGGCCATGACCTTGTCCTGGCTGAGCCCGCGGAGGTCGTGCTGTCTGGCCTCCAGGCGTCTGACCTCGTCGTTGAACTCGGACAGGATCCTCTCTCGCTCAGTGGAGCCACTGTCCTTCAGCATGTCTCTCAGAGCCTCTTCCTGTGCACGTCGCTGCTGGTCCTGAAGTGTGAACAGAATTAACATGGTAAGTGTTACAAGTATGAGGATGATGTCTTGGTGTTGGTGTCAGGGTCGGTGAGTGGAAAAGTAAGACCTCGGGTTGATGACCTTGGTATGGCGACGCTGTTCTTACTTTTCCACTCACTGACAGTGAGGTTCTTATTGTCTTTCAATCTCAGTTTAATATCCAGAATGCGAACATTTCCCAGTCATAAAATGTATTCAAAATTGTTGTTTTTCTTTTTTCTTTTTAAAAGATTTCTATAAAATCTCTTTCTAGTATTTTTAGATGATACAAATTAAATGACAACACACCTTCTCATAGTTCTTCCATGCTGTCAGCAGAGCAGCTTCTTCACGTATTCGGTCAGCTTGATTCTGGGAGTCCCGAGCCTGCTTGAGCCTGTTCCTCTCTTCCTGGGTCAGCGCCTGCAGCTCCTCCTCGCTGAGTTCGCCTCCCTGGTCGCGGCCCTTCCTGTGCTGCAGCTTCTCCAGCAGCGTCTTGGACATCTGCGTCATGTCTGCCTTCCTGTTCCTGAACGTCTTCAACAGCTCCTCTTTCTGCTCCTTTGTCAGATCCAACGAGTTCACCCACTTCTCGAATTCTTTGTCCGTGACTGGTTCGTCACCATCTACGGTGTCCACCGACGCTTTGTTCAACTCGGCTCGTACTTCTTCCTCTTCTCGCTGCGTCTTCATCAGGTCTTTGACCATGTCCTCGAAAGTCTTGACATGAAGAGCCGGAACTTTCTCTTGTGGAACACCTTGGTTCTTGGCCTCCATCACATGACGTCTGTACAGGTCCTTCTTTCGTTGACGTCTCAGATCGGTCAGCTTCTTCCGAAGGTTTGCCAATTCTTGCTGTTTGGATTTCTCAAAAGCTTCGTTCAGTTTCTGCGTATTGGCGGCGTGTTCCAGCATGAGTCTTTCTCTGTCCTGCTCAGTCTTGGTCTTGGACATCCTGGTCTTCAAGTCTCCAGCGACTTCATCAACCATCTCCTGCTTCTTCTTCTCGTACTCGTTAAGCAGTTGGTTCAGCTTCTCGATCTCATCAGACTTGACTTTGTTCTCCATCTGAGCGGCCTCGTAGGCTTGCTTCTCAAAGAGGTATTTCTCCTGCTGTCTCTTCTCTTCTTCACTGAGATTATCAGGTTTTCTGAGTTTATTTGGATCTCCGATGACCGCCACTCCCCCAGATCCTGTCTGGCTCTGTTCAGTGGAACTCGTGACGAGCTGAGTCTCCACACGGCCTGGCTGATGTGGCTGACCCTTCTTCCCTTCTTGTTCCTCTTGACCTTGACCCTGACCTCCACCCTTTCCGTAGTCGACATTAAGGTTTGTGATGTTCGTGCTGCCACCTGCCCCCATCTTGATGAGGTTGAGCAGTTCCGAGGAAAGGTAGAAAGGACCTCCGGACTCCAGCATGGCAATAAGCTGCCTGAGAAGAGGCAAAAGTTCTGAGTCGGGTGAGGTCTCGTCCGTGTCACCGTACACCCCGCAGAGCTGTGAGTCATAGTCCCCGGCCAGCAGGGCACTGCGAGTGATCACAGTCTTGGCCTCCTCGCAACACAGTTCCGACCTCTGTCTGGCGTACTCCAGCTCTGAGTGAACCTCATCCAAGCTCTCCATCCTGCACGTGGCCTGGTCTCGGAGCTCGCCCTGGAGTCTGGCACGGCCCTGGTGATACCGCTGCAGAGCCGAGTTCTCCGCGTCGGGGTTCATGGCTCCGTCCAGGTCTTCTATCCTGTCACGGTATCGCTTGTCCTCCTGCTGGAGCTTGCTGAAGAACTTGCGGATGGTCTCCGAGTACCGGACATGTGCGGCGACGTGTGCCTCCTCGTCCTCTCGTTCCATCCTATCCGCCTCTGTCAAGATGGCGATGATGTCCGAGGGGATGCCCGTGGAGTAATCCTGTTGAGCTGCTCCACGTCGCTGGACCTCCCTCTTGGCGTTCTCGTTCAGCTGGTGCGTGAGAGCGTCCACGTCGTCCAGGGTTCGCTGCAGCGTCTTCGTGGACACGGTGTCCAGGTCGAACAGCAGCTGCTGGGTCAGTACGTGCTCCTTGTGGGTCAGCTCCTGTTCCTTCTGTCGCTGACGCCGCCAGTAGCCTCGTCTGGCGATGATCTCCTCCTCCAGCATTGCCAGCGCTCCTGGTGGCGGCTTCTTCTTCCTGTGTCCTCCGGTTGCCAAGGTAACAGGGACCACCATCTTGTTTTCTGGATTGACTCTGACGCCGATGACAGGGCTCAGATCTCCGGTGACCGGATCTACAGCCTTCTTGCCAATCATGATCGGTACCAAACCTGTCGAAACAGATGACATTTAATATTTTTTATAATTGGGGTTTAGAATCATTTTCTAGATCCTTTCACTAGTATCACGACGTGTGTGAAATTTAATTAAATATTCATCATGGGCAATCTGTAAGTTCAAATTATAGAAGTTTATATACAATGTGGAGAGTTTTCAATCTGATTTAGATACATCATGTCATATTCCTTTACCTCCTCCTTCTGGATCTTCCATGGTTCCGCCAAGGGGAATAACTCTGCCGGTCTGCGGCTGCTTGGAAGCACCGAGTATTGGCACTCTGTGGTTGGAACCAGCGGGATCCATCATGGTGGTTCCGATCAGTATTGGCAGAAGCTGTCCTGTCTTCGAGAACTCGTACATGCCTGTGAAATGCACAACAGAATGATGACTCTTTGTCATTGGTTGACTATAATGGAAACGCAAGCATTCAAATACAAATCTACAGTTGTACCACTCTGGGAAGAACGTACCTGGACATCCTCCTGTTGCTGCCAAGATGGCCGCCTTCTCGGTTCTGCGCGTGATGTCGTGTTGAGTACGCAGCAGGTGCGCCTTCATTCTGGATCTGGCTTGCTCCAGTTCCTTCCTGGCTGACTCCAGAGTGGCCTCCTCATGACGGATGTTCACGCTGCTGTCTTCCTGGCCTAGAAAACATACCACAATATAGTACAATTTACAGATTGAAAAGACTGAAATAATTATAAAAAAATATTTTAAAAATCGTTAATATTTCAAATTCAAATTCTTTATGATAACAATGCTGCCTTCTTGACGATTGATTAAATTAGTGCTTTATGTCATAGCATGAATATGTCAACCATACTTGATGAAAAAATATATAACCCACTCTTTTAGAACTAAAATATCCGATAATGTATATAAAATTGTGAACATTTCAAATTCAAATTCTACAGAGTAATATAACAACAACTATTCATACTGACCTGCAGCATACAGGGCGTCCTTGTACTCGCGGACTGCGTCCTGGATGCGGGCTTCAATGGCCAGTACGCTGGAGTCGAGCAGGGCCTGGTACCCACCAGCAGAGGGCAGCACCACCACGTCCCGCAGGTAGCTGCCGTGTATACGCACAAGCTTCCCGCTGAGAGAGTCCACGAAGGTGTCACCGAGGATGATGGGGACTTCTCCGTGTTGGCCGGCCTTGGTTCCTCCCACCGGCACAACCACACCTGGAGATACAGACCACATTATATGATGGTTTCCAAGGCAATTTGACACGTGTACTCGTGGGTTCGCGCCCTCCTGAACAGGCCTCGGTAACGATAGTGTCCCAATGGAGTTCCATGGAGTCTCTGGGTTACAGTATTCAAATATTTTTGATTCTAAGCTCAACTGTTAAATATTCATCCATTCTACCCAATTTAAAAGATTCTCTAATGCATTGAATTTGTAGTTTCATACAATCCAGCACATCGAACGCCCGTCATCTACGTACCTGTTTCCTGGTCGATGGCCACCGACAAGATGGGCACAGGCTGACCTCCATTGGGGTCCACCATGATTGATCCCAGCTCGATGGGGATGGGCAGTCCAGTGACAGGGTCTGTGTGGATCCCTCCGATGGGCAGCACCAGACCGGTCTTAGGGTGGATGGTCATGGCCAGGATGGGCACCTTCAGGCCACTGACCGGGTCGGAGATGGGGGACCCGTACCTCAGGTCTGACTTGCTCTCCAGGGCCTGTAGTCGGGTGGCGACTGGGTCGTGAGTGTGGGGGTTGATGGGGTAGGGGACGTACGGGATGTATGGTTCATCCGATCTCGTGGACTCACCTGCAGCAATTGAAATGTGCAACATTTGTAGCACTAAATGTTGCAGAAGACCTGCGAGCACTGGCTGGTGCTGACAGATATGACTTGAGAAATAGCACTGCGAGCATGGAACCACTTGCACTGTATATACATTTACTTATTCTTCTTATTGTATTAACTACGCATGACTGTCTTACCTGTGGCGGAGTCAACCACAAACACCAGCCGCGTGGTGACGGGGTCGTAGGCCACATTGCCCTGGATGGGCAGGACACGTCCTGTCTGCAGGTGGAGGAAGTAGTCCGCGGGGATCTCCTTCACCGTGCCATCTGCCAGCACCATCTGGCTGCCTGGTTTGGGCCGGATCAATCCAGTTTTGGAGTCCACTTGCAGCAGGTTGGTGGCCTTGATGGCATTGTTTGAACCTGAATCAGAAGCAGGAACTTTAATATTTATGATGAACCAGTAACGAAGATAATGACTATAAAATCAAATTTCTTTCGCAAGATTTCTACAGTACAGATGCCATTTCATACGAGGTAGTTACATTTATAATTTTGATACAAACATGAAGTACAAAAGTCGCTATTTTTCCACAAGCTTGTAGACTGACCAATGAGAGAGCTCCTCTCCAGGGGCGTCTGCGATCCCGGCTGTACCAGCTGTCCGCCGGTTCCCTGGCCCAGGATTCCCCAGGCGCCGATCCTCTGGCATTCCGCCGTGACCTCGCCGGACATCTTGTGCAGCAGCAGCGACACTCTCTTGTCCACGGCGTTGTGCAGCTCCATCTGGAACTCGCCGTCCCGCACCAGATTCCCGCGCTGCACCTTGGTGGCGTGGTCCATCAGCAGACGGGACGCCTCGCGCAGACTGGCCTGGAAGTTTACCTGGAGGAGAAATGTCCAAGAAGAATTTAGTAACAATTGCATATAAGTGTCAAAGAGGAAGAATTTGTTAACCATGATTTTAACAGTGGTAACCATAATTTAAAAAAACACTTTGTCACTGCTTGTAGCACTAAGAGAAATACTAATTTTATTTCTTAATTTTATTAAATTGGGGTTGATAGTTACTTTCAAGATTCTACAAGAATAGTAAACTTATTCCCAGTAAAAACAGTTAGGTGTCCATTTGTGTGTCAGGGCTAGGACACCTATTGTTGATGCTAAAACATAATCCAGTACACACGAGTTTCTTGTTAGGATCCTGGAACAGGTCCATCTAACTGAATATACTTTGCAATGACTATATGTGGATAGCAACTTACAACTTTCTACAACTTGAAGCATTATAATTGTTCCATGGAACCGCATCCTGGATGGAAAATGTCATACTAGCACAGACTGACCTGATGGTTTTCTCTTCCCTTCTCGTCGTCAGCCATCAGCGTGGCCTGCTGTTCCAAGATGGCGACGAAGCGTCTGCCGACGTCCTTCCTCCGCTCCAGCTCAATGTCCAGCGCCTCCAGACTCGTCTCGTAGCCGGCCAGGTCTTCGTCCGACGCCAGGTCGTGTTTGCCCGACAGGTTCATCTTGGCTGCCCACAGGCCTTTGAGAGACTCGCTCTGATTGGATATGGTGTGGTACGTCTGTTTCATCTCGTCCTTGTGCTTGCCGATGGTCTGGGTGACACTGCGGGACTGCTTGGCGAGCGTGTCGTACAGCGTCTTCACGTTGAACGCCTCCAGATCCACCTGCCGGTCATAGTCCCAGAAGTCGTCGTTCTTCACCGCCACGTCTGATGCTGTGGTAAATAAATTTCAATGAAGATTTGATTGATTTAATGCTTCATGTCGCTGCATCCATATGAGACGACTTGCAATAAAGAAACACAAATCTTCATTAATATATATGGAAGACAACAGACAATTGTGAGTGAGTGAATATGGAGTTTAACGTCGCTGCGGGAGTCTTTCACTCATTTGCGACGATCAGACAATTGTGATTTCAGGGGGTCTGGGGGCTAGTAGTTCACATTGGCAAAGAAAAATGTGTTCTTACCATCCAAAATGGCCGACTGATTTCCCTGATCATTTCCGTAATGAGCGGAATTGATGGCTTCAAAGTTCCTGTGATATTTCTTGACTGGATAGACAGTGGAGCCTTTGCTTGCATAGTCATCAAAGTTGTAGCGTTGAGCCAGATGGCGGTAAAATGGGAACAGGTACGATGTTTTCGTCCAGCCATACTTCCTGAAGAGGACCTGGGAGCAGAAATTTTAATTGTGAAAATAGCAATTTGAATGTTTTATTGTAATATCTACCACAATAATAAATCACTAATCATGTTAGCCTAGAAATCACGCTGGTAACAAATCTATCCAAAATCATAATGGATCTACATTAAGAAAGTGAACATGCAAATATTTCTGAAAAATGTCTTTCTAACATACGAGTCATGATGTCACAACTTACAGGGGTGTAAAAGTGTTTTTCAGGCCACCTTATGAGTTATCCCCCTTACCAGCAGGAGTATCATGAGAACATAGAGAGTTATCCCCCTTACCAGCAGGAGTATCATGAGAACAGAGAGTTATCCCCCTTACCAGCAGGAGTATCATGAGAACCATGACCAGCAGTGCCGCGCCCAGCAGGATGAAGATGATCGTCCAATCAGGAGCCTTCAGGATGTTTTGTGACACGGAGATTCCGTTCTGGATGATGTAGCGCGGCGTGGTCGGGAAGAACGGGCCGTCTTCTGTACACTGGGCGTCCTTGGACATCACACGGATGTACTGAAACACAACATAACAAGTCATATATTCTTCACATATTATAGCTAAAGAATGTACAATTCTTTTTTAACCAAAAAATAACAAAGAAAACAAAAACAAAATTTTTATCATCAGCTTTTTTCATTGTAACTGTAGTAACTCTTTGTTGTGGCACTTTTGTTTATTCCCTCCTGTTTGAATGAATGAATGGATTAGTGTCTTATATTTGAAATACAATGACTTACCATTTTCTTGTTGACGTTGGTGCTGAGATAGAAGACATACACCCCTGGCTCTGTGAACTTGTACGCGAAAAGTGTGGTCGTTGTTGCCAGTTGTGCGTGGACCTCTAGAAGAGCGCGGAATCCTCCGTAGTCGAAGTCAGTGTTTGTGTTGTACAGGTTGTTTCTGAAAACAAAAATACACGTCCATAAATAGATAAATAAACTGTATGTTCCTGACGTAGTAAACTGAGAACTGTGATCAAGTCTTTGTTCCAGGGAAAACATGGTGCGCACAACTGATACAACTGTGTGTGTGTGTGTGTGTGTGCTTGTGCATATGTGTGGTGTGTGTATGTGTGTGTGTGCTTGTGTGTCTGTGTGGTGTGTGTGTGTGTGTGTGTGTGCATGTGTGTCTGTGGTGTGTGTGCATGTGCATGTGTGTTTGTGTGTGTGTGTGTGTGTGTGAATGTGTGTGTGTGTGTGCGTCTGTGTGCGTGTGCATTTGTGTGTGTGTGTGTGCATGTGCACGCATGTGTGTGTGTGTGTGTGTGTGTGTGTGTGCATGTGCGTTTCCGCAGAAAGCCGTTCAATAAGAGGGGACTATTTAGGTAATAACAAATATATCAGTTAGCACTACTATTAATTACATTCAGTGTTCAAAGAATAAATACATATTCATGCACAACAAAATAAACTCGTCAAACAAAGAAGACATAAAAAAGGCAACTCACTTGTCGTAGACGGGGTAGTCGGTGTTGGTGACCGAGAAGAACATGATCTCGCCGTACTTGAGACACACCGTGGGATTGAGAACACCAGAGAAGGTGGACCCAGTCACGCCCGAAGTCGCCAGTAGCCGACGCCGTCCCAAGATGGTGGAGGAGTAGTCGGTGTCAAGGGTGATGTTCCCGGTGAAGTTGCCCTTGGTCTCGCCCATCATCCAGGCGAGCAGCTGCGTGGGGTCGGGCTCGTACACACCCAGGAATCCCTTGGGACTCATCTCTACGATGTGGACGGGGATCTCCAGGTTGTTCCTCTGCAGACATTGGTCCGCCGTGATGGCTTCTCGGGCGTTGGTGGCCGTCAGCAGCTGCTTGGAGGGAATCTGGTGCTGAGAACACAGAGAGGTGGGGCTTACATCTGGAGAAGACATGTTATAGTGTAGCCTACTTCCAGATGATGAATTTTACGCAATTGCTGTTCTATGAGGCATCTAGGAGTGAATACAGTAGAAAATAGGTTAATCATGGAGACTTTCTGATGTTCGCAATATCTTTTAGTATAAAATTAATGAATAGATGAAAATTAAAATATATTCAGGAAAACAATATCTTATGAAGGCTCACATTGCCTGTTGTAAATTGTTGGCTCACATCAATACAACTCATGTTAAAATCCAAGGATTGATGTGGTCCTGTAACGCTCAGAACCACGTTGACCGTTTTACCTCATGTTTCATGGACGTTCTGACCAGAATCAGGTTAAGCATGCACAGTGTGAAGGTAGTCTAGCGTCCAGTTCTTACCAGCAGAGAGCCATTAGGCAGTCGCAGATCAATGTGGGTTTCCAGAGGTTTCTCGGCGCAGACGAAGGATATCCTGCCCCTCTGGGCTTTCCGACACTCCAGGTTACACAGCAGCTCCAGGTCGTCGGACTTACACAGACACATCCCCAGACTGCTGTCGAAACCGCGGTAGTCCACGATGCTGTCACAAACCTGAAGCATACCCCTATACTTGTAGACAGTGTTGAAAAGAATGAAAAAAAGACAATCTTCTGGTTTCCCCAATATACTGTAAGGTCAAAGAAAACAGGATTTATTTTTTATTCAAAAGAAGGCCTGGAGTATGATATCATGTTCACACTCATGAAGTCATACTGACAAAAGCTTTGTTCACATTGCCGTCAATTACCTCACCTGCTCACTGGATTATCTACACAGGCGCAAGAATCTGCTCACATGCTCACTTTAGTTTAAACATATTTTATTCGAGATGAAATGGATATGTTACAAGTTATTACAACATAGGTGAAAACATGCTCACTGAAGTTTACAGTCCCAAGAATCAGCCCAATTGCTCACTACAGTGCATACTGCTACTAGGATGAGCTCACCTGCTCACTACACTGTCACCACAGATGCTCACCTGCTCACTACACTGTCAACACAGATGCTCACTAAACTGTCCCCACGGATGCTCACCTGCTCACTAATGTCCCCACAGATGCTCACCTGCTCACTACACTGTCCCCACAGATGCTCACTAAACTGTCAACATGGATGCTGACTACAGGGATGCTCACCTGCTCACTACAGGGATGCTCAACTGCTCACTACACTGTCCCCACAGATGCTCACTAAACTGTCCCCACGGTTGCTCACCTGCTCACTACACTGTCCCCACAGATGCTCACTACACTGTCCCCACAGATGCTCACTACACAGATGCTCACCTGCTCACTACAGGGATGCTCACCTGCTCACTACAGTGCAGCTGCCACTGCTCCTCGGTCATACACTGTCCCATCTGGGTGCGGAACGAGCCCTCGAAGCAGAGGTCGTACACCTGCTTGGTGCAGTCCTGGAGGTCGCCCACCTGCAGATAGCCGGCCTTGCACGGACACGTCCTGTCACTGGGCTGGAGCCGCAGCAAGAGGCAAATATCACATCAGTTCTTCAACATACACCAAGCTACTCTACTCACATCAGTTCTTCAACATACACCATGGTCTGTCTGTCTTTGAGAAAGCTACACTACTCTTAGTAATGTAAAACTCTGAGTATGCGTTCATGCTAACATATAATGCATGTGGACTTACTATTGTTACTATTAATCTCAAAAACTATTTATTTTTTTATGTTTTTATTGTATGGTAACGGTTCTAGATATTCCAGATGGATTCTAGATGTTCCAGATGGATCCTGAAATAGGATTCTGTGTGGATTCTCATTATTCCAGTTGGATTCCGAGTTGATTTCAAGAGGATTCCGGATGCACTCACCTGGAAGTCGCGCCCCGCTCCTATGCAGTTACACGAGGTGGATCCTGCGGTTTTCTGCACCGCTTCGGCACCACACAGGAAGCAGCCGGTCTGCGCCTCCAGATTGTTGAAGTGGTTCACTGGACACGCGATGCAGTCACCGACGCTGCCTGCTTCCTGCTTGGGCTGCTTGGTGCCCGCCGCGCACGGTGACGGCTGGAAACTACCCTGGGGGCAGTAGTATCCTGAAATACCATGTGATGAGTGTGATTACATATGAAACACTGTAACTATGGGTCTTTTTCTTCCTAAATTGGAGTGTAAAGCGAATTTCAAGATTTGTTTACTTATATCATGGCTTGTCAGTTTAGGGCAGGAGGAAACCCACAACATTGAATGTTGCAGTAAACATGCAAGCACCGACTGGGTAGACTTACAACTTATGCTATCGATTCTATTTTTGAATAATTATTGTATTCATAACACATTGCCATTGGAAATGAAAGTGGATCTAAAATAACAATGTATTTATTTATTAGTGTTGTACATCAGAGCAGGAATATTTCGCTAATATACGACAAAAACCTAATCCGACGATTTTGAGAGATAAGCAATGTAACATACAATGAAATAATAAACAAAGAATTGGGCACTACCTGGGGGACATGGATAAGAGTTTGTCGCTGGGAAGCCGATGAACGGAGCCAAGGCGCTACTGTTGTAAACGGGACGGTCAGTGGTGGCCTTGGCAAGGCAGACAACTCCTGCACGACATATGTCGCACATTTCTCTCAGGTCGTGGGCGCCGTACGTGCCCGGCTTGCACGGTTCACACGTATCTTCGAAAGTGGCGCGAGGAGAACCATCAAATTCCTTGTAGCCCAGCGGACATTTCTTCGGTTCGATGGCACCTGGAGAGAGATGCATATGTTTTAAATGTTCCTTAATTCCTTGAACTTCATACAAGACAAATGATTTGATAAAAATAAAAAATAAAAAATTAAAATAGTGGCGAAATATTGTTATTGGCGAGGATGAGATAGTGCATTAGTTAGTCTTCTTTTTTTCAATATTTAATATTGCACATTCAGGAGACATTTTACCTGCATCTGTCACGTTGCATTCGTCGACATTGCCGCAGTAGTGTCCCTTGGGGCAAGGTGTTGGTGAGCTGGAGCCGTTAGGACAGAAGTATCCCGGGGGGCACGGCTTCATGGTCATGGACATGTTGCAGTAGTATCCTGGAACACCACGGACAAAAGGCTCGTCACACAGCCGAGAGGAAAGTCTACTGTTAGACTATTATCAATACATGTAAAACAATGAACAAAATTAAATAAAATGAAAAGGCTAAATAATATTAACTTTAAATAATTCAAAAAAAAATATAATAAGTGTAATTCTGAAATGACGAAAGTTTAAATAAAAAAATAAAATACTAAAATAAGTACAGCGTGGCAATTACCTCCGTGACAGTAGGTCTGGTTCTGGGCGCCAAGGTCACAGAAGTATCCCTGGTCACACTGGATGCCGGAGTACGTCATGTTCTCCTCGGGACAGTAGAAGCCGGCCGGACAGAGGTGACAGTCCGCCACAGACCCAGCCCCGATCTCATCTCTACCACGCAACAGACAACAGTAGTACAGGGGTGCGTTCAAGCTAGAATACGTATTAATACTTTTCACTACGGCACTACAGCAATACAGGTATAGAGAACAGTAGTACAGGTAGAGAACAGTAGTATAGGTAGAGAACAATTACAGGTGAGCCTTGCTCTAGCTGGTTATATATAAGTTTGATGAAGGCAGCTCCATATACATACTGCCTGTGGCAATTGTTGGAGAACGATGAATTTGAGCTTACTACTTCTTCCCTTTGCAAATAAACTCCAGCTGGTAGATCCCGACACGAAGGTTTTTCAAAGTTCAACACACAAGATGCAAGCAGGCTGTAGCTGAACCATTCTATGACTAACCTGTAGGTCCCTACTGGACACGAGACGGGCCCTGTGGTGGCGTTGGTGCAGTAGTAGCCGGGGGTGCACGGGAAGACGGCGTAGTTGGCGATGCCCGATGTGTTGCAGAAGTATCCCGGGGGACACGGTTTGCACCAGCTGCTGTCTTTACCCCCCTCCTCATCGTTGTACGTCGTTGCTGGACATGGCTGGACAGAGGGAGTGAAATGTAACAGCAGTGTCACATAATTTTGAGGAATAGTTGCATTCCCTTATTGATGATAACTTTTGCTATCTTCAGAAAGGTACAATTATGGTTTTCTTGGGCCATTCAGATTCATATTACATCTCAATCTATATATTCTTGATATGAAAAACTGAATAATTGTAAATCTTACTGGGAGTTATTTGTAAATGCCACTACATCTTACCACCATGGGCAGGCCTACAGGACAGTAGTGTCCTGTCAGACAGGGTTCCGATACGGTCGAGTTCGCAGGACATATTCTGCCGCCGGGACAAGCATCGCATTCGCTGGCAGCCTTCGCTCCCTCTTTGTCAATAAATCTAGAAGTCGGGCATTTGAGTGGAGTCACAGCACCTGGAAATGCAAGACGAAGCGAAACAAAAATAAAAAGAATTCTTGGTTTGCGAAAATCGATTCTTTTTCATCTACGATCTCTGTACTAACAGGGGAAAAAAGAATAGAATTTTATATTTTATTTTTATTTTTTAAATTAATATTAAAATTGATATCTGTACTAACGAAAAATAAAAATAATAGAAAAATAAAATAAAATAAAAATAAAATTTTTTTATTTTTATTTTTTAAAAATAAAAGAAGGAGAAAGTGAACTGACCGGCTGGGCAGTAGTATCCGTATGGACAGAGACCGCCATCTGGCCTGAGAGTGGAGTTAGGGTTGGGAACTCCCATGCCGATGTTACAGTGGAAGCCTGCAGCGCAGTCACCTGTGAGGCTCCCGTCTGTGCAGTACTTCCCTGAAACACGGATGTCAGTTTACATGAAGAGAACGGATGTAATTTTACATGAAGAGAACGAATGTAATTTTACATGAAGAGAACGGATGTAATTTTACATGAACAGAACAGATGTAATTTTACATGAAGAGAACGGATGTAATTTTACATGAACAGAACAGATGTCATTTTACATGAAGAGAACGGATGTCATTTTACATGAAATGCATGGATATCAGTTTACATGATGTGAAGTGAATAGATGTCATTTTACATGAAGTGAATTGATGCCATTTTACATGACATGAAGACAAAGGATGTCATTTTACATGACATGAAGGGATGTTGTTTTACATTAAATGCAAAAGATATCAGTTTACATGATGTGAACGGACGGATGTCATTTTACATTAAGTGCATGGATATCACTTTACATGATGTGAAGTGAATCGATGTCATCTTACATTAAGTGAATTGATGCCATTTTACATGACATGAAGTGATTGAATCTGGTGGTCATCATTGCCATGCCAAAACAAGACATCCCATCACCGTCATGCTGACACAGAACCACCCCATCGTACATGATGCGGACACAAACCTGCCACACACTGCTTGCAGTCCTCCGGCTCCACCAATCCCGTGGTGGAAGGTTCCGTGTACGTTCCGTTGAGACACGGCGTGGGCGCGATGCTGCCGTTGGGGCAGAAGGAGTAGGCTGGACACACCTCGGGAACGCTCGTGTTCTTCATGCAGTAGTAACCCGCGGGACACGCGACACAATCGATGGAACCTACGTTGGGCTGGTACGTGCCTGGAAAATATACAACACATGAATCAAAATTCTAATAAAATTCTTATTAGGTACATATTATTCTGTGATCTATCTGTACAAATATATTTTAAAGTCTTGGCACATAGTGAGTGAGTGAGTGAATATGGAGTTTAACGTTGCTGCGGGAATCTTTCACCCATTTGCGACGATCGGCAGGCACGTAGTGAAACATCATGCATACTAAGGTACACTGAATGCTCTCTGATTATTAATAATGAAGTTTCCAGTAGAAATAGCAATGCCCGAGAAGTAGGACTGATTTATATGGTAAATATCCAAACTTCTGATAAGCTAATTAATGAATGCAAGTAAAGTTTCCACAAATATAAATATACATAATTCCCAAGATTACACAACTATTAAGTACAGCTATGCAATGTACAATGCAGGATGAACTCTATCCAAATCTATTATGGCCGACTTCGGGCGGTTTCTAGAGGAGCTAGAGCAATGCTAGAGTTCGCGCGAAGTCGTTAAAGCAAGGCTAGAGTGATGTCACGAACGTGCGCACGAAGCACAAAAGCTTGTCTAGCAACAACTAGACATGTGCAATGACACTTCCGGCTAAACTAGCGTAACCGCCCAAAGTAGGCTTATGTTTCTTTCAGATCTTGGCTCTTCGATCTCGGATTTTAAATATGGTTGTGACAAAGATGCTTACCTGGTGGACAGCCAATGGGAATGCCGGTCTTCTTTGGACAGTAGTGACCGGAGGGACATTGGTGGGAGCTCGGCGCCTCACTCTTGATGTTGGCGGAGTCGGGGCAGTAGAAGCGCTCCAGACACTCGCCCGACGGCCCCAAGCCTGACACCTGGTCGCAGTAGTACCCCGGGGGGCAGGGCCAGCAGTCACCCACGGCAGCGGCGCCGGTCTGGTTCCGAGCGGTTCCTTGAGGGCAGGGGGTGGCCGTGACTGTACCTAGGGTCACAGGGAGATACAAGGCATCAGATAATGTCCAGCCATAGGATACAAATTGGATAAACTTGTATTAAACTTTATTAGCAGATTGCATTAAGGTAGAAAGGAGAACTTTTCTAACCTTCTGTACAGTAGTGACCCGGTGGACATGGTCCGTTGACTCCGTCGTCAGGGGCAGGGTGGGACGCGCTGGCCGCACACAGATACCCAGCCATGCACGGACCACTGGGTGCATCCAGACCGGTCTCGTTACAGAACTTGCCAGGCGGACAGGCCAAACACTGGTCTGCTGTGCTAAGACTTCCGTGGGGGTTGTAGGTGCCGGTGGGGCATGGCGTGCCGTCGTTGTCGGTGCCATTGGGACAGAAGTTTCCAGCTGGACACGGCAGAGACACGTTCATGCCTTGGTTGGGACACGTCTGGCCGGCGGGACACACCATACACTCACCTGGGGGGACACAAGTAAGAATAATAATAATAATGTGAAGATTTACATTACACCAAATCCACACTCTTAAAATATGTTCATAGCACTACATAGATAGTGGTCAATGTATGTGTGTGTTATCAAATGCCGACATAGCTTGTGATTGTGGTCAATGTATGTGTGTTATCAAATGCCGATATAGCTTGTGATTGTGGTCAATGTATGTGTGTTATCAAATGCCGACATAGCTTGTGATCGTGGTCAATGTATGTGTGTTATCAAATGCCGATATAGCTTGTGATCGTGGTCAATGTATGTGTGTTATCAAATGCCGATATAGCTTGTGATCGTGGTCAATGTATGTGTG
>JAVCKZ010027451.1:0-19602 GCA_034780755.1 Lepetodrilus elevatus | reverse complement strand
TAACGTCAACGCTTTCTATTGTGGCGGGAGCCCAGTTACAACTATTGTAGCACTACAAGAGCATCGTGCAACGGGCTGCTGAGCTTGCAGGGTTGCTGCAACACTATGTACAACAGGTACTGCAGGTTTCCCACTTGACAATATTGAACTAAGCCTTAACCCCTAAAAAGTGGGACTATTTTATTGCACTATCAAGACAATATAATAAATAAAATAAAAATTTAGTGATTAATTTGGTAATATTATTGTGTTTTTTTAATCACATCAAGACAGCATAAATTTTATTTCAGTTTTTTTAAATTATTAATTAATTTTTCTATTTCCATCAGCGCTATGAAGCAGATGGACCCAGTGTCTGCTATCGGTGCCAGTGGTGTGGTGAACATGGAGAAGCTGGCCGAGTGGTTTGAGAAGTCTCGCCTTGACCCCAACGACCCCGCCAATGCTGACCTTGTCTACTTACTGGGCGTAAGTTATTGGTAGGATGCGCTGTCTGTAGTGGCAATGCAGATAGCATCCTTGATCTGTCGGTAGCTGCCAGTGCTCACAGGTTTACTGCAACATTCAGCGCTATGAATGTTGCAGGTTTCCTCCTGCCCTAAACTGACAAGCCGTAATATGTGAAAGAATCTTGAAATAAGCTCTAAACCCCAAAAGAAAGAAATTAAAGCAGCTCTAAACCTCAATTCATAAAAATACAAATAAAAAAAAATAAAAAGTGGTTCTAACTGTCCAATCACAAACAAGCTTTGTTCTGCAGAATCGCAGTGATCCCAGCCATCTCCAGATGAGAGACTTCTTCCGATTGGATCAGCTCCAGGAAGAGTTTGATCTGGCCACGGCCGAGGAAATGGACACCAACAAGCGCTTCCGTATCCTGCAGTACCGCGACAATGAGGTCGCGGAATTCCGCAACTACAAGATGGTGCCCGCCATTGAGCGAGAGATCCCAAGAGACGCATTCCTAGTTAGTGCCATGTATTTGTATCTTTATAGAGACCATGTTTGCTTATTCGGCTGGCATTTGATAGTTTGGAGTAATTGAGCAATGTCGTTTTTCAGTAATGAAAGTCGCATTGTGATTTATTAAAAAGTGTTTTTTCAGCATTATTAGTATATTTTAAAAACTAATTGATAAACTGTCTGAGTTAGGTGTACTTTATTCTCGTTGACAATTGCAGACAGATTCCCACAGCGTAATTAAGCAGTAAATCACTCGCTCACCCACTCACTCACTCACTGGTCATTGTAGGAATACGAGAAGAAACAGCGAACGGAAACCCGAGTAAAGACGAAGGAAGACATCGAGTCGCGTCGAGCAGCTGTCGCCAAAGTCATGCTGAGGGTGAGTATCCATGACGACATCTCTGACTTGCCACCATCTTGTATTGTACATTGCTGTGTGCCGACGCGTGTGCAATTTGTCAAAGTAAATAAATATAAGAGTTTGATGTAATTGTAGAAATAATGTTGGTTTGAGATGTGGTGTGCTAGTGTGAGATGTGGTGTGCTAGTGTGAGATGTGGTGTGCTAGTGTGAGATTACGTTGTGTCATTGCTGTTCTGTGCAGGTACGGGAGGAGGTGATGCAGAAGTTCCGTCAGAACGCTCAGCAGCTGAGACTAGAGGACATGGTTGTGGAGGACGTGGTGCCCGACATCAGGTAACTGACTGTCCTCCAGTCCCCTGTGTCAGACCATAACCCTCCGGAGTCCTGTCAGACCATAACCCTCCAGAGTCCTGTGTCAGACCATTACCCTCCAGAGTCCTGTGTCAGACCATAACCCTCCAGTCCTGTGTCAGACCATTACCCTCCAGTGTCCTGTGTCAGACCATAACCCTCCAGTGTCCTGTGTCAGACCATAACCCTCCAGAGTCCTGTGTCAGACCATTACCCTCCAGAGTCCTGTGTCAGACCATTACCGTTCAGTGTCCTGTGTCAGACCATAACCCTCCAGTGTCCTGTGTCAGACCATAACCCTCCAGAGTCCTGTGTCAGACCTGAAGAAATATACAACCTCCACGTGGGAGGTCCCTGGCTGAGAGAGGTCCGGCTGTAGTTGAGCTCCTCTCAGTGAATAGTACATTCCAACTTTTGCGGTGTCCTCATCTGGTAGTGGACTGTTATTAAGCCGTTAACTCTTGATGGCGTCCTCACAGCTACTTTCCGTCTCAAACTTGATCTCCTAGCATGCTCGTCCCTAAGCTTTGAAATCCTGTGTGTGACCTTGTAAGTAACCAGTCCTGTTTCTCTCACTTGCAGTACGTTCTTCAAGAGCATGATGCGAATCACGGAGCCGCGACGTCCACTGAAGCCCGTCCGCAAGGAGAGGAAGAAGGCGACAGCGCAGTCCATCCGTCCAGGAGAGATCCACATCCTCATCAAGGTCATCCGAGCCTCCTTCATCCCGGTCCGGAAACCATTAGGGTGTGTGGCGTGCTGACTGTAGTAACTTTGTCATAAGCATCATGGTGTATGGCTTGATTGTATTGCTTTGTTTGGTATGGAGATCGCTTTGTGGAGGACTTGGCTGATAACTTGGATTGAACTGAAACCTTCTCACTTACAGGTCTACTGGAGCAGCAACAACACGAGATATGGATAGAAGTACCCATGTCAAGAATATTACTGGAAAGGTATGATCAATTTGTTCAGGCTTCTGAATGATTGGTCCATATTTATTTTTTAATTGTCTAGCCCTTGTATTGTATGTCTAGCTGAGTATTGCTACAACTCTTGCTATTGCTACAAAGTTATGTCTGTATGCGGTCACTCACAAAGTTGCGACATGTTTCAGGTACTGGTACGGCCGTATGTGGAAGTGATGTTTCAGCGAGACACTGTGAGAACCAGCGTGGGCGATGGCCCCAACCCCAGCTTTAACGACGATCTTATCCTAGAACTCAAGTAAACACCCACATTTACTGTCGTCAACACTTCTGTATTGTCATCTCAATAATATGGCCATTAATTAGTTCTGACAAATTATCAATCATCTTGAGATGCGATATACATTATGGCGTGCATTATATGCTGGTGTGTTAAATGTGATTGTGTTGATCTCCAGAGCCCCGAATGAAGACTACAGCACATCCAGTCTACAGCAGATCACAGACTGCATCTATCTCAACATCTTTGACGAAGTCGTCATCGACATCCTAGAGGTCAGTAGCGTCCGGATGACCAGGGACCAGTTTCACAAAGCTGTTCCAGTCAAACAAGCGGGGGTCCTTTCATGAAGTTCTCGTAGCCATTGCACTCCAGTGATCGGCGACAAGAGCGCTGCGGTCTCCTTTGTGAAAGGGTGTCCAGGGTATCTTTTCTCGAAGCTCTCTTATCCACTAAGAGACCATAGCGCTCTCGTTGCCGATAGCTAATACACTGCTAAGAGAGTGATATGGTCTCTTAGCGGTTAAGATAGCTTCGAGAAACGATACCCAGGTCTTTCTTTGATTACTGTGCGACGATGATCACTTTGTGAAATTGGCCCCAGAGTAGAATATTTATATAGCTTAGATCACTATAACTTGGAAAATAAATTAAAATAATAATATAGAAATGTTTAATCATTATATTTTCCAAAATGTTTTTATTTTTTTATTACATCACCATAGATTTTGGTTTTAATTGTTAGATATTTATCAAATAATAAATCAATCTATTGTCAATCCAACAATCTGATTGGTTCACGTGACCCCAAAACATTGCGTTCATACTTCGACGAACGAAATTTTCTTAGGCCGCAGGCTAATGTCAATATCAAATATTATTACACTGCGCTTGCACGTTAAATGATTAAATATATATGCTTTTGTTATTTCAGACTATCAAATGAATGTAATCTCTACCAATTCTTTACGTCATTTGTCATTTGTTTTTACATCGTTTTTTTCCGTTCATACCTCGATGAGCGTAAAGAAAATGAGTCAATCTTTAAATAAATGGCATTGATGGTCTATGACAGTTTATGTACTTGGTTTATGTACTTGGTTTATGTACTTGGTTTATGACATATATGTACTTGATCAGTCACAGTTTACAGTTGATATCCAGATTGCATTTCTATTCCTGATACTTACGACAATAAACATTGGGTAAACACCATTTTGCCATAAATAGCCAACTAAATAAAAACATAGTTCTGATACGAACTTGCAAGGCATTCAATTATTATTCGTAGACAATTTGTTATTGTGTTTTCTCTGATCTGTCATTTCAGGATGACCGGGAGCGCGACAGTAACATACACAAGCGTATAGAGAAGAAATGGCTCGGATGTCTGAAGATACCATTCTCTACGCTTTACTTCAATGGAAAAGTTTGTTATTAATTATGTTTATTGTCTCAAAAATGTTCATTCCCCAAGGTGGAAAAGTTTGATAATTATTTTTTTATCGCAGAAAATTTGCGAGCCCATGTGAGAAATTTCTTGTGATTGATTTCCATGATTTATATCCTGTGCACTAACTTTTCCTTTTCTACTTTTCATGCCAATGTGCTGTATATTTGTGTACCATTTCTATGTTCATAATGTTTGTATTTTGTATCTCCTGGAATAAATGTATTAAAAAAATATTTTTTTAAATATTAAAAAATTATTTTAATTATCTTGGCCAAGATTTTATACGAACTGAATTAAATCTTGTTGTCAGGTTCCATGACATGTAAATTGTAATGAGGTCACACTCGGCCGACACCACAACATCTCTGTTCTTTCTGTCAGATTGACGGCACCTTCAGGATCAGCACGCCACCCGTGTTGCTAGGATACACGACGGACCGGTCTCACGGCATGGAGGAGGAGATGGAAGCCATGGATACGAAACAGGAGGACACCTACCTGAGCCTCTTCATCACCATCGAGCCGCCATTGAACCCTCCCGAGCCCATGAAGGAAGAGGTACCGTAACTACCCTGATAATAGATATGTGTAATGCGCCAGATCCAGATTAAAGGCATAATATCACAGTTGATAGACCTGTATAATGGACAAACAAATTTAGATCTGAGTAATTACGCTCGATTTATCCACCCAAAAGTTCTGGATCGTCCCCTAATTTCACGCTGTCTTTACCAATGAGAAGAACGGTTATTATAGGTAGACGATGCACAACAGAGGTTATTTTGTCATAGAGCAGTAACTGCATTCAGCAGCCAAATGCTAAACCAAGTAACCCTCTTGCGCACAGACAATACGACTGTAGCCGCATATATCAACAAACAGGGGGGGGCTCACTCACAAGACCTCTGCCGATTATCAGTATCGATTCTTCGGAAAGTCTGGGAATTACAGGGTCACTTGACTGCCCTTCACATACGAGGGGAGTCGAATGTGATGGCAGACGCTCTGAGCAGACAGGGGGAAATAGTACACACAGAGTGGACTATACATCAGGGAACACTGAACAGTATCTTCGAGGCATGGGACAAGCCTCTAATAGATCTGTTTGCGACACGCCTGAATCACAGACTCCCCTGTACGTCTCGCCACGGTTATTATAGGTAGACGATGCACAACAGAAGTAATTGTTATTTTGTCATACTTGCAGTTCTCCAGCATCGAGACTGAATCGCTCCGCATGAAGGCTGTGAAGTGGCAGACCGAGCTGAGCGTGAGATTCCCGAAGAGGACGTACAAGACGACGGTGGTAGACGTCAACGGGAAGTCCGTGTTCATCACGCGATACTTCAAAGCCATCAAGTCTCCCGACGCCATCGTTAGCAAGGACCTGGGCCCGGAGAAGACTGCCGTAAGCATGGATTAATCCTCTCTCTGTTGGAGACAACTAGGGATGCCCTATATGGCGCAGCATCCCTGACAGATTCCCGCAGTGACTTTAAACTCCATATTCACTCACTCACTCACCCTGACGGATATTTCGTCACATATGGGTGAAAGATTGCTGCTGTTTTTCTGAGATATTATGAAAGTCTTAACCATTTCTGTCTATTTTCAGGAACTAGTTGCTCGTTTTGTGTCGCTCATTCCATCAGTTTCGGATAAAGTCGTGTTTCCCGGCCTGTGTGATATCTGGAGCACATGTCATGTGAGTTGCTATCGACGGCGTGAAGCGTGGATGTGTAGTGGTGTTATGTGACACTTTAGCAAGTCTAATGGTCGATATTGTTACTTTCTTAAAATTCAAATTAATTTTTATTTGGGTCTATTTTTGTTTTAATCAAAAAACTGTAGTGGCATGACAATCTGCTATGATGATGACAAGCGCTTTTGTTGTGCAGCAATTCCTGGAGATGTTGGCTGGCGACGAGGAGGAGCACGCTGTCCTGCTGGCAAACCTCTTCCTGGGACTGCAGAAGGAGGCGTACCTTATCATCGGTAAGTTCCAAGTTCGTCCAGCCTGTCATCTAACCTGTCACCCAGCCTGTCGTCTAGCCAGTCGTATAGCGAGTCGTCTAGCCTGTCATCTAGCCAGTTATATAGCCAGACATCCAGTTGTCCAGTCCGTCAGTTAACCAGACACCCAGCTGGATTTCACAGCTATCCTTTTTTTAATATATTTTGTTCACGCCATCAATTGTCCATATTTCCATAATTTGTAGCATTTTGACATTAACACTAGCAGTACGACCATGTCTTACTATTCCTCTCTGCCAGTTTTATTTGGAATCCTGATGGCTTCTTTCTGTCTTGTATAGGTACTGCTATTCCTGAGGGGCCAACAGCGTATGTTTTGACAAAGGAAAACGATAAATATTGGATCTGGAACTCAGGAACTGGGCAGCACTTTTTGTCCAACGACGCCTACTGCCCTCTCCAGTCTGTCAGCTGCATTATCAACGCAGAAAACGTGAGTTCATATTCTCTCAGTTCATACTTCCACAAGTAGTATTTCTTTTGTCCTGCCGGCTAGGTTTGGCATGCACAGTTTAAGGTACTTTTGGCGACCCTGCAAATTTCTAGCCGGTATGCACAGCTTCCACAGATATCTGGTGACCGGCGCATTTCAGCTGGCCAGAAGTGAGCTACATTGCTTGATTGCCACTCGTCATGTGACATACTCTTGATCTCGCAACCTTCAAATTACATGTACGTGTTCACCCCATCATTCAAATGTTCTACAATTGCGTCCTCATATCTCTCCTTAGATTTGGGCCAACATTTACGAATATGACAAGCCAGCGCAGATGACCTTTGACCTGAGTAATGGCTCAAGATGGCGGCCATTCTTCACTAGCACGTACCCAAACCCAGGACTTGCCAGTATCCAGCAGGTAAACAACAGTGCACACATCTGGGTAACATTTCACTAATCTCTATTAACAACTCTCATAGCGGTCTCTTATACCACTCATACTGTTCTCTTATACATGGTGATTGGGCATTTACAAAAGCGCTATGTTGTCATGGTCCCCTATTCTCAAAACATCTTAATATCTTCTTAGCTTAAGAACGTGACTAGCTCATGCTATAGGTATCCTTAAGATAAAGTTACGAACGTTCTTAGGCTAAGAAGATCATAAGAACGTTTCGAGAATAGGGCCCCAGGAGGATAGGAGAGCTTCAAGAAATGATAGCCAGGATACTATAGAGAAGCGTTCAGGACACAATACTTTTTGCTACATAATGCTACATAATGCTACAAACAATAGTTGTTCAGCCAACACTGGTAGTACTACGTAGTGTTACTTTTTGCTTCAGCTTTTGAATCTGTAGTGTTCAGTAGCAAATAGTAGGACAACCCAAAGCATGGAGGGAATGGACTGCACAAACTGATTTCCTGCTATTTTGCTGCGAAAGCATTCAGCCAGCCACTACAATTAGAAAAGTAGCGTAGTGTAAAGTATTAAATTGTAGTCTGTCCTGAATGCACCTCAGCTTGTTTACTTGCATCAGAAAACTGCCAGCTTAATGTAGTGTTCATTACTACTGGAGTTTGGGTTATTCCTCTGGCTATATCTAATTTTATTTTATTTTTTAGTACACCAATCCACTTTCTCACCCAATAAAGTTGGAGAATTGTTTTTTAATTAATACTTAAGTTTCCTTTTTTTAATTTTAAATCAGAAAAATATTATTAAAATAAAAATATTCACAATACAATTTTCATTTATATGTGAATAATTATTCCCACGATAAGCTAACATGTTGCTGGCGTACACACTGAAATGTCTGTTGGTCTCCACCAGCCTGAGGCCATCACGTATGTTGACACGAAGAACAGCGACGTGATGGACCTAAAGGAGAAGATTGAGCAGATGCTGAAGAACAAGATGATGGACTGGAGGAGCAGACACATCACTCGCTGGAACAGACACTGCACACAGATCATGAGGAAGATCCTGCCCACGTGAGTAGTCCACCATAACCTCCACCCCCAATCACCCCACCCTCAGTCACTCCAACCCACCCCACACACACAAGTATCACGCCCAACCTCGCATACATATGAAACAGGACCACTGCCGATCCTGGGATTTGAACCCTAGTTGCTGGATTGCGAGTCCAAAACTCTACCGATTGAGCCAAAGGGGTACCTTTGCTGGCAGAGACCAGTAGGAACATCTTATATCACACATACACACCCCAACCACAAACACCACCCCCAACCACAGACACCACCCCCAACCACAAACACCACCCCCAACCACACACACAAGCATCACACCCAACCTCACATACACACACATACCACCCCCATACTTTTCCCAAGGGATGAATATAATTGTGTTAAAATATTATATGCAGTTAGTAATTTTGAGATCAAAGGGAAATATTTTCCAATTATTAATTACATATTATTAGAGTTAAGTTGTTTATCTCGCAGACTGGAGGAGAACTGTGGAAAGTCTATTGGTCATCAACATTTGGAGGAGCTAGAGAAATCCTTCAGTTCATACAAGGTAAGGATGCATCCGTGACCACGTCACTAGCAAATAAATATGGCCTTGCTTGGAGTTCTATATATTGGATGAATTCTCATTCGAATCCCTTCTAAGTAAAAGGTAGCAATATTTTAACTGGGAATATTTTTTTTCAATGTAATTTTGTCGTTCTTCAGGTGTCAGGCTTCCCGATAAACTTGCCATTCGTGGATCTGGACACAATCGTGGAGGCAGTGTATTCTACAGGCGTACACACACAAGAGACGAGTGAGGTAGAGTTCGCGCTTGCTGTGTACGTCCACGCCTACCCCAACGCTGTGCTGTCCATCTGGGTGTACGTCGCGTCCCTCATACGCAACAGATAGTCCGCAGCCACTTAGATACGTTTGGTTATCTCCCCTTTCCTCAGTTGTGGCCTTCACAAGGAATTCATCAAAGTACAGAAAAGAATCGGCCATATATCAGTTAATGTTTTTGTGAATTACCAGAAAGTATGTAATAATTTCAGCCTGTTTGTGAAGCATTATTTGTAAAAAAAATTACCAATGAATGAAATAATCCTTTACGTCGCAGCGTGAATGTTTCACCCATAGGCGACGACAAATATAAATATTGTTAATTTCCAGTAAGATATTACTGAGGAAAGATTAGAACATACTGCAATTTCTTTGGTTTGGTAGACTTGTACAAATGTTATTTACTTCAGCAACTGTTTGGTCAGATTGACAATGAAAAATTCAGAAAGCTATAAGCGCTATTATTAAGGGTGGTGTTCCATTGACAGATAAGTCACATTCTGGACAGATAAGTCCAGGACAACGCCGTAAATATTCCGCTAATATTCGTTGGATGATCTAGCATTGTTATTGTACTAAATTTAAATTATCCACTACCATTCCAAACAAGTTTATTTTGGTTTGTGCTCCAAACATTCCAATCAATAATAACATAACAAGATAGCCAACTTAATAAAGTACTTGTATATTTGTATAATTAAATCATGTAAATGGGAAGTCCCATTCTACAGATAAATAATTTAGTAACATATTCACAAGTTCACATGTGCAAACAATTATGTAGATAAATTAAATGTTTATGTAGTTCAGTACATGCAGTGATTCAGCTGCAATAAATTTTGTTTCAGACAATTGTCCCGAATGACTAAAACATGAGTTAAAAGAGTTTTGGACATTTTGGTAATAATATATGTATTTTAAACATGCCATTGCAGACATTTGAAAAATAAATCTGCAATCATGGGCAGTAAAATCACTGACATGTAATTCATTAACCCTATCCCTGCTGTGAAAAGGAAAGGGTTGAGTAATATACAAATTGTATGTTCATATTCAAATAGTTCCTTGAATGTCCAGCTTCCGTCCTAATGTATTTATCAAGCATTTTGTCATCTGAATCCGTCCATTATTTTCTTGTTGAGAATTATGTACATTTATGTAATATTTTTTAATAAATTATTTATTATTATTCCAGTGTTTTGTTATACAAATACAGCTGCATTTTTTTATTCTTCAGACAAGTATGCCTATGCAATAGGCCATCTTCGCACACAATGAATTCGCAGTTATATGTTTTGTCACTTATCATTATTAGGAGCCAGAAACTTGCACGAAAATGATTTCATTGGTTAGCTGTCTGCGCAAGTTTCTCCCTAGATGTGTGCCAGGGGTACCACATGAAGACCACTGAACAAAACTACCAAGTATCCCCGACGTGCAATAGACCTTCCATGCCGGAATGATTCCTTCACTTACATCACGACTTGTCAGTTTAGAGCAGGAGGAAAGCCACATCTGTAGAAGTCAAGCTGTAATCACCTGCTGGTACCAACAGACCAAGGATGATTGCCACTCTACTGACGGCACATCCTATCATGAACATTGATGCTGGTCTCCCAGGAAGGGATTTGATCTTTGAACGTTCTACCACATCCATCCTACAAGGTCAATAGCGCTCCGTACCTGACTCGTCATAGCTGTCTCCCACGTGCTCTGGAAGAGGGGCAAATATTGCAGATATAGACTTGACCCACTGTTAATGCTTTAGTCCATTAGGCCACCAGGCCGATGAAAGTTCAACCTAAAGTTTTATAGATGTTAAATAGGCATTGGAATAAATCGCTCGTAAAATATTACAGTATATTCCTATAATAATTTGTATACAACGTTTATTTGTATATTTTTGTTGTGATATAAGACAGTTAATACACGGTCCCCGGGCGTTACAGGCAAGTAATGCACTCAGTTTCAGGAATTACCACTCGGGCCAATTCCTTCAATGTCGTGCATTACACGCCTGTAACGCCCTCGGGCCATGTGTTAACCATCACGTAAAGCACAGGGTACATGTAACTTCGTGCTTTATTTATAGACCTTGTACGGCAGCTATTATCCCTCTGCTTGATTAGACACAGGTACAGCTCTTTAGGACATATCTGGTTGGAACATATTTTTTCAAAACAAAATAATACAAATTGCAAAATGGAAAATGTGTTTTATTTTCACCATGACATAGTGTATGTTCATTTGTACGTGCCAAGCAAAATAGTCAATCTGCATTTGTAAACAATTGTTCCTGTTTACCAGTGTACACAAGTACATCTATGAATCTACGGTAGCTCATTGCATAACAAGATACTCTCCAACTAGCAGCTAATTCTGATGAGACACGATACAAACACAAATCCTGGGTTGCCTTCTCATGCTAGCTTATTATGTGAAGTGTGATGGCTTTACTTGTGTACCAAATTAGTTTCACTTCCCATAGAAATAATCCAATTCTATTTGATCTTCAATAAAAATAAAAGTTAGATGTCAACTAAACTATATCAATGAAAATTGAATCTATTTACTCAATTATGAATGTTAAAGCTGTTACTAGAGGTTCGTTTGAAAGAATCTCAATCTGTTTGTCATCACGATGGCTAACAACATCAAATTCTAAAGATGTGTAATGTTCTTGCCAAACTATTATTACCGTAAAGACCCAATTAAATTAGCAAGTAAAAGTACACAAACAAAAGAATAAAATATTTGTAATCACGTGTTAAACACTTGAACCCATTTGCACAAACATTCACCTTTTTTTCCACCCTATCAGTTCAAATTTAAAGCACTAAATATAAGTAGACAGATCATTAAGAAACAAGACATGATTAATATATAATAAAAAATACACATAAAAGCATTTCCCATTATTTTAGCTGCATGAACCAGTTAATTTAAGCTAATACAAGCCACAGGATGTCATTGAAGCGGGTATGTAAGGTAATGCCATTAAATCCTCGTGGCACTGGTGTTGGGTGAATCAGGAAATTTGGAGAATCCTTTAATTTGTTCACCACCAATACATTCCTTTCATAGATATATTTCCCAATATGTACACATACTTTGAGCCAATTTCGTCCATCATGTACAAGAGAATATAAAACGTTAATTTTCTTAGTCATAGACGTCCTGAATTAAGTTTGTTTGCCATTTTACAATCATGAAATTAAATATTATTTTGTTTCCGTAATATTTCTACCTTGGATTATGTACCTCAACAACAACAACAAAAAATTACCTTAAGACATAGATTTGGGTGAAATATCCACTTGATAAATGTTACCGGTAGATTCAGAACAATCAAAATGTCATTGATTATGATAAAAGCACACCAGATAATTTGTTGCTATTGAAAAGATATGACCAGCAATTTAGTAATATTATGCAGACTATATCCAAATGAAAATACTACTTCCTGTCGTAACGAGTCAAACTTTTCTCCCCGGCATCCGTTATTTTACTCAGTCCATTGCATGTACCCGATAGATTTAACTGACCTTTTAGATTCCACATTGAAGGCACATTTCATTAATCAGATAACATGTTATTGTAGGTATTTATTTAACGTTCTAGATTCTGGCAGAAAAATTAACATCATGCTTAAGCCTGGCGCACACGGGCGTCTGCGTTGCGTCTGGATTCTTGCATTTCTATACGCAGGCGCTCATGTGCTACACCCCTGCGCCGTGTCTGCGTCTCATCTGCGTCAAACGCTGGTATCCACCGAGTTTGATATTTGACGAAGCGCGGCGTCTGGAGATGCCAGACGCTCGTGTGCGCAGTCCTGCGCTTGCATTGCATCGAGATTTATCGAAGAGCTAATCAGCTGCCTTTCCCCCCGAGACATGCGATTCGAATAAAATGGTGACATCTACGAGCGCTGACATTTTGAAAGTTCTATGTGATACTCCGAGTGCAGATCGAATGCAGATTTTGGCGCACACAAGCGCTTGCATCTGCGTCTATAAACGCTGACGCAAGCGCGACGCAGACGCCCTTGTGCGCCAGGCTTTACCAAAAAACAGTTCAAACATCAAAAGGCATCCATTAATGGTATTGGTACGTCTACAATCTGTATTCAACATTCCAAGGGAGATAACTAATTTTTGTTCTTGTCCAGAGTACAGTTGTCTTCCATAAACTACAAATGGAGTCCATTTCTACGACTGTCAGCCAGACGATACAGATTAAAATTTCACTAGTATCGTCATGAACATAGGAATAAATCGAATAGGAATGTTTTTAATTCTGCGTCACTTCTTGTACATGGGCAGAGTTGACATAGTGACTGCCAGCCAATAGTGGTAGCTTAGTATGGCACAACGAATACAAATTTATCAACCATGGAAACCATGATCCAAGACTTGTTTCAATGTAAATTGAAATAAATTACCTACCGCATATCACGACATAGTTACATCCATATGGTGGATGGTACAGTGCAAAGTTTCAAACCGATTAACATTTATTTAAATATATTGTAGGAACCCATCGATCTCACAATTCCATGTTAGAGATAATCCTTACTATAAATATATTTTAATAAAGCTTTTATTTTAAATAGTTCACATTACATGTAACATGAACAATAAAGTTACCAGTCCCCAATCAACAAATATTAAAATTATTTATTGCTTATGTGCATTTCACAAAACCATGAATATGGCATTCACTCTATTCACAGTGGATATTCTTGGCAAGAAAATAAGCTGGAGATTTTTTTTACCTCTGTAAACTCGGATGACCATGACATCAATGAACTTTACCTCGGTCAACTCATGATATGACCATGACCTCGGCGAACTCATATGATCGCTAAAAGGTCACACGACAATAATACTGCTACACAGAAATGAGGGTCAGGTCTATCTGTTCATCAGACGACCAAGAGCTATTCTCTGACAATTACAGAAGTATACAAACAAACGAGCAATACCCCTGGGAATTTGAGCACCGGAAATAATGGTGTGTGGCTTTGGTATATGGTTCCCATGGTTACTATGCCAAATAAACCCAAAGAATGCCCACCAACAATACTCAATAAAGAAATGTTAGAATGGCAGAAAAAAAAATGCAACAATTTACATCTAAAAGTCCAACGTCCCTAGCATAGCAAATGGGTTCTGATGTTTGTTTTAGGTTCCGGCTACAAGACATTTCCAGGAAGACGGTTACCCCCAATTTGTATCATGATTACACAACAGGGTGGTTATGTTAAAAACAAACCACTTGACACCATAATAGTTAAGTAGTAGTGGAAAATATATATAGGTAATTTGTATCCAATCTTTCTACGACCCGTGGTTTTGATATAGTACTAAATGAGCAAGGGAAAGACTTTTGGCTCGTAACTCAATGAATACACAATGCATGGCCCATGGACCTTCTCTCGTAATCAACCAGGGATAAATATATTTCAGTGTCTCTGAGCAAGGCCCTCACTCCCAAAGCCAATATTATCCGGACAATTCCCGAGTCGCTCCAACTACAATGTTAGAATATAGAGTAAACACCCAGAATTTGTCTTTGCATCAATGCTGCCAAACAGAGACCTTTCTTTAATGTAAAGAAAAATATTGTAATACTTGCCACATCTGTTAATTATTAAATTATTACTATGCATTTGATGAAGAACAGAAAATTATGACTCTCCGCTGAGAAAAAAATAATAATAATCTTGTTTCATCCGAGAATAAAATTGCTGCACAAGATATATTCTGTCGATCAATGGATGTCATCAGATAGATGATTGCTGCGAAATCCATGTCAGGTTGAAAACTAGCATTCCAGTGATGTCTTCTAACTAGTCCTTGCGCACATGATTCAGGAAGAAACTAAAACAATGAAGAAACCGTTGGCATGAAATGACCGACACAAACTGAATCAGTCTCTTTAGTTATATAATGTATAAATACCTCTCCATGATTTACTCATAAGTCTTGTGGTGTGGGCAACCAAACTAGTCAGCCTCTTCCTCACCATTCCCTTTAGCTTTCAAAGGGAGATAAACACGTCAAATAAAAATAATTTCAGGAATCACTATTATCCAATTCCACATTTGCACATTGAACAGTGTGTATCCAATTGTCCGGATCATCCGTAGTTCAACAAGTTGCACTGCCACAATTCTATCAGCGCCGAACATGTCCCATGATCCTTCAGGTTCCTTCCATCACTGGACGCGAGCGAGAGACGGACGACAGACAGGCGCAGACGGCGAGCAATATTTGAAGCAGCACACGATCACTGTGAGGCGATGTGGGGGAGAGACGGTTGCCGCGGCTACGTGTGCTACGAGTCGTCCTCCGTCTCCGAGTCGGTGGACGATAGACTCTCGTTGAGCTCCTGGGTGTTGGGCAGTTGGTACAGCGACAGGTGCTTGGGGCTCCACGTCTTCGGGAGGGACCGCACCACCCCATTGCGTGGAGTGTTCTTCACCTGAAACGTGGCACAGAAACAATGGGTGTATTTCAAATCTCATTGCCAAACTTAAACATTTTGTTAAATCTGTTTCAAGTACAATACTATCAATGTTCTAAAGAATAAAACAAATATTTATCATTAGATTTATATTAGATGAAAATCATTTTAAAAGCAAAAATATTTAGCATAAATAGAATTGTTAAGATTGTCGTATGATCGTACAGTTTTTAAAATATAATTTTGAGGGAAGGAGATTTGACATGGAAATGTGTGAAACGTGGTAGGTGGTTTGGGGTTCGGTTTTATATATGAAGTATTAAGCTTATCAGTTGTAGTACTGTAATAGTTGACCTAATGTTTTAAAAAGAAATTAAACTTGAATGCTTTGCAATATTTTAGATCAATGAAAAAATGTTATAGTGTGGCTATGAACTGTTCTTAGGCTAAGAAGTTTGTAAGAACATTTCGAGAATAGGCCCATACTCTTAAAAAGTCCTCATATAGTTTGACAGGCCAAGTGAGCTAAGCGACATGCTACATACCATGTCTGTAAGTTTCTGAAACTCTTTCATATCGTCCTCTGTAATCACGTATTCCTCTTCATCCTGTTCATTCCAGCCCATCTCGCGCAACAGTCTGTAAACACGTACAATCCGTAAACACAAGGCTTACAAACACCCACAAAACATGGCGTATATTGCTACTTTATATAAAGAAGCGAGGTCAGAAAGACAGCACAGCGATGTAGACCATCAGCTGTGTAAAGAAGTGCATAGCACATACAAAGTGAGCCATTTTGCCCGTTCTGTCTTTTAGAGATGCACAAACTTTTTAAAATATTGAAATATTCAGATCTAACATTGATACAAGACTATATATATGTTACAGTGAATGTGTATATCAGGGAATATGTATATTCCCTGAAAATTTCAGTGAATCTGTATATTATCTGATTAGGCCAGATAATATAAAAAGGCAAAATTTGTATACACATTCACTGAAATCGTGTTTCATCTAAGAAGTGACTGTATGTAGATAAAGATAGATGGATATTTTATGTAAGTGTCACTTTGATTTAAACAATACATACATACACACATCCGACACAAAAACAGTGAATCTGTATATTAGCTAGCCTAATCAGATATACACATTCACTGTAACATGTACACCGCCCACCTTTGCTCCGCCTCCAAGGAGCTGGACAGGAAGTTGTTGGTGGGCTCCTCCACGTTGAGCTCGTCCATGCCGTTGACCACGTTGAGCTCGTCCATCCCGTTGACCAGTGGGTCCCCCTGGGTTTTCCCAGCAGGCTAAAAAACAACATGGTCAGAAATTATATCCTAGGTTACCTGGAACCAAGATTACAATTCTATGCTCAACTCAATTCAGACAATGGATTCGGCAAGTTTGGGACGAACAGGATCCTACCTCTCCATTCTCCTGTACGTCGTGACCGCTGATGCCGTTCTCCTGAGGGGGGTTGTTAGAGCGCAGAGTCTTCAGGAAGTTGCTCTTCTTGTCGCCGAGGTTTTTGGGATGCGTGACAAAGCGGGTGTTGAGGAGATCGGAAGGAGGAATGGGTGACTGACGGGCATTCTGGACAGAGAAATGGAAAGGCGAGGTGTTAGATATTGATCTGTATGGTATGGGGAGAAGCTGCACTAGTTTTCTCTTACAGCAAGACAGTAAGTTGTGGTTGCAGAAAATAATTGGAATTTACAAGCCATCTTTAAGATTATTCCACTCGTAACACGCCATATCAATTCACAGCAATAGGAAACCTGCTAGTGCCTGCTGGGGCTCAAAGCTGCTTTCAAGATTCTTTCACTTATATCATGACTTGTCAGTTTAAGGCATGAGGAAACCTACAACAGCCGTAGAGCTGAATGTTGCAGTAAACCTGTGATCACCAGCTGGTACTGATGGACCAAGGATGATAACTGCAGAGTTAGAACTTAACTTTAAAACATATTCACCCGAATAATGATATAAATAACAAAACATCAAATTTCTATTCGCCCGTAAGATACCTTTAACATTACGAGAAATGGATCGGGCCGCCGGGCGAGTGGTATCTTCTAACCCTGTAACTGCATTGCCACAGTACAGACAGTGCATCTCATCATGATCATGTCAGAAAGGTAATTTCCAAAAATCTGCATGTTGCTAACCCAACATAGGTGGCCTGATTTCAATGCAATCCTAGTGTAAAATTATTGTGATGTAAAATTTGGTCAAATAATTAACATTTCAGTTTAAGAAAAGGACTACTTTAACCATACCTCCTTTCCAGACTGCGCGAGAGTTGGTGACAAGGGTTTGACCGAGGCGAGCAGAGCTTGGTCTTTGTATCCTCCATTCACACGAGTTTCCTTCTTACGTACTATGCCACTCTGAAAGAAATAATCACAAACATTCACAGTAAACACACTTTCTACAATTCAGAGTAATATATGTACTTCAAAGATCTTCAGTTAAGATTTTCCGATCTATTATCCTTCATAAAATAAAAGCTTAGACAGCCCTTGGAACGATTTCCCAAGTGCAATTCAAACTCTAACCATCAAACCCAAGCGTTTCTATAATATATAATCAGTACACATTTTCATTTGATTTCCATTTCCTCACCTTTGGAATGAGTGACTTGTAGACGTTTGAGTTTTCTCGGCGGCCGTCTCGATACATGAAGTCGCCATCATCTTTACCAGATTTGCTCAGCGGATTATTTTCTGGAAGAAAACGAGAAAATTATGTAAAAGTGGTCGATAGATAATTGGATATTAATCATGGGGCTTGTTCCGCGTGCAAGTCATAACTCCATACACACGGATAACAGTTACAACTCTCATAGCACTACAATTGTTCTGCGAGGGAGGGAGTAATTATGGAGTTTAACGTCGCTGCGGGAATCTTTCACCCATTGGTGACAAAATCATTCTGTGAAACACAATTTCAGACAAGCAAGACGAGATGCGAAATCAAATAACATAAAATCAAAATGGCTATTGATCAAAGGGAGATAATCAATTGAACACATACCCCAAACTCCACCAGCAGGTGATTTCGTGGTTTTAGATTCGCTCGTTTCTTCGCTGCCGTTTAAAGATGGCTGAAAAATGCACAATCAACTGTAGATCGGCGATTAATGCAATATACAAATTCCAAAGATTAGCAAACTATCAAGTTTACACTATCTATCAATATACTCGACAAAATAAACCAAGGGCCAGGATATATTTTGTTGAGCATACATAATATAGTGACAGTATCCTGAATATAGGTCCTTAGTCAATCAATACAACTTTTCATACAAACCCATAATTCTTGGTGAAATATTGACACCAAAGATCTCTGAATTTCGTAAAATCTGGGCCGGATATCGGCCAAGTTCATGTGAGTGATTATTCAGTTTAACATAGCTGCGGAATATTTCACCCATTCACGGATATCACCGGAGAAGAACTTACAAAGTCTTCGGTAAAGTTTGCCTCCTTCTGGACGTCCTTCTTCTCCGCCTCCTTGTCCTTCCCCTCCTTGGAGTTGCTGCGCGAGTTCTTGCTGTAGTAGTTACGCTTGCCCCCGCCATTGCCGTTGCCAGGGTGAGGGGGGTAACCAGGGTAGTATGGTGGTTCACTCGGGTAGTACTCGTAAGGGTAGAGATCATAGTAGCCCGGGTAACCTCCATTTATCTGAAAAAGAATCCCAGTAAAAAATGTGCGCCATGTTCTGACCCCTGTAATCGCATCAGAAATAGAACTTTTGCAAACATTGATGCTGGGCCCTTGGGCAGGATTTGAACTCGGGACCTTTGGCTCCGAAGTCCAATGTTCTACCACTGTACTACCATCCACCCCGACAGCTGGTGCAGGAAATAGGAAACAAAAGTTATCGTTCTACATACCACGTGACACCTTATTTGAGCTCTACTAAAACTATTACGTGGGCCCATGCGTCATACGCAAGTGGAAATTACAGAAGACTGTACCCA
>JAVCKZ010027340.1:0-19605 GCA_034780755.1 Lepetodrilus elevatus | reverse complement strand
ACCAGTGTACATGTAGGTGTGCGGGCAGGTCTATATGCTGTCACCAGTGTACATGTAGGTGTGCGGGCAGGTCTATATGCTGTCACCAGTGTACATGTAGGTGTGCGGGCAGGTCTATATGCTGTCACCAGTGTACATGTAGGTGTGCGGGCAGGTCTATATGCTGTCACCAGTGTACATGTAGGTGTGCGGGCAGGTCTATATGCTGTCACCAGTGTACATGTAGGTGTGCGGGCAGGTCTATAGACTCTGCAAGTTAGGATCTTATCACGGACGTCGGAGATTTTCTCATTAATCTTCATTCATCACTCTCTGCATCGCTTCCTTCAAAGTATCATTTGGAGGTAATTGTATTTTGTCGGGATGTCTTTTTATTCGCTCGCGTTGACCAAGACGAGTTCGCCGTGGATACTTCATCATTCCGCACGACGGCGTATGTTATATCGATAACAGAAGAGTGAAATCTATACCGTGTTGCTCCGACTAGTATAGAAAGCATGTATACCAGAGGAGCATGTTCTAATACCCCCCGCATCTCGTTTCAAGTTACACGGAACACCCACGGTCAGTTTAAGTATAGTTTTAAATGACTGCCATCCGTTTCCATTTTTTTCAGGTTGTGATGTGTCTGGTCTTTTTCAGTATCACGATGAGTATTACTAATACGAACATAGTTTCAAACTATCCCTTACTTAAAATGAGAACACTTCACCACAGTATTCCAAACATAATTTCATTATTCGCTTCTATAATCTCGGTCACTTCTAAAAGAAACGCCCATCATCTTGCTCATATTCATTTCGAATAACACATCTTAAAATTGACAACCTAGCTGTTTGTAAATTATGGATATTATGCACGATATTCTTATAATCACTGTTCCTTGTATTAAGTTTTGAATAGCCGAAATTCTTAAATCAATATATGCATAGTGAAGATACTGGGAGATATGATATTCTGATTAACCTACATTATCACAGTAAAGTTGGTGGTCTGATCCATGAAGCTTTAACCACGGTAACTTCTAGTGAATGTAAAAAAACGTTCCGTGTCATTTTTTCGATTTGTAATGATTTTGGAAACTTTTTAAGCTAAAAGCCACAAACCATCTTTGACAAGGACTAAATAAATTCTTCCTTGTCAAAAACATTTCGTGACATTTTCTTTTCGATTTTTAATGATTTTTGACAATATGTTTTTGACAAAAAGGCACGAAACGTATTTGACACGAATTAGGTAAATTCTAAAGCAGGATTCTTTTGAAACGAGGAGCTGGTAGTCTGAACCTGTTACATTACAGTACAAATTACCACCTGATAGTGATACTTTGAATGTAATGGTCATGAAATGTTCCACCTGATAAGCTTCAATGTACGAGTTAATACTATATTCCATCAATTTTCATGTACACTCGTTATGGAATTTGATTGGTAGCTAATGGGTATGTGTATGTCAACCTTCTATGTCTATACCAATGAGGATTCCAACTGTATGTATTGATAACTTGAACATCCGAGTTAATATTGGGGTGACTTCATTCATGCACTCCTCCAGTAGTTGGTCTGTAGTGACTACTGTATGGGTTTATTGTTGATCACGAGGTTACGAACGACACTTTTTCGCCTGTTGTGATCTTCGAGATATCAGGATGTGAGCTGGGGTTTAGATTTGGTCGACTGGATCATTATATTAGACTTCTGACGGAAATAGAGACTCCAAGATGCCATTGAGCTTAACCCATGGATTCACTGAAAGTCATCTTGCACTGTAATTAACCAGAACTCTGATTGTTCTTTACAGGCCACTGACCCTACCGACACGTTACAGTAAATACATACTAGTATATGTGATACACGTAGAAAGGTGTGCACGTGTGTGGGCCTCTCCTTGCCTATCTCCTAATGGTATTCAGATAGTTGACGACTTCCAGGTAACATAAACTACGGTCATTACGAACGTCAGATGTACATCCCATATCCGCTCATTCTAAATGAACCACATCTGTTACGTATTCCAGATTACTCCAAGGGTTTGCAATTACATGTTTGCACCCATTAGCGATGATGTATGTCCCCGGAGTTACAATGGATAGTTTCATCTTTTCATGACGACATTTCATCTCATCAAAACACGGCTATGACAACGTGTCACATCGAACAACGCCAAAGCAGAGGCTGAAAGCACGTCATTAGCGACGTCATTAGCGACGTCTTTGGTGTGTCTTAAGTAGTGTGTGTATGGGGATCTATGGTATATTCGAGACTACATTAAACATTCTGAAATCCGCCTGTGGGTTCTGATAGTGTGTGTAGAGAAATATAAGTATGCGGACTGTACTGGTACTACTTTTGAGCGTATTCGTTTCATCATTCGACCGACCCTAGGGTGACGGTCGAGTGCAGAAATTAGCCGACGATGGTATTCGTACTCAACATTCATGATGATACGAACCTTCATTGGCTAATTTTAGTACTCCACTCTCACCGTAGGGTTGGTCAATTGATGAAACGAATACATTCTTTGATTCTATAGCATTGACTCAGCAGTATTAATAGATGTGAAATATTCTCCCGGAGTGAACAGATCGTAGCGATCACTGTTAATATTCGCTCTGTAGAAAGCAATAGTTGTGAATGTCATGACTAGGTAGAAGCAAGCCAATGCATGTAATAATCATGTCGAGGTATAAACAATTGTAAGTCATGACGAGAACTAGCCAATGATTGTGGTAGGCATAATGAAGTAGAACCAGGCCAATGATCGTGGTAGGCATAATGAAGTAGAACCAGGCCAATGATTGTGGTATGCATGATGACGTAGAACTAGGGTTGAGGTATAGTAGGCATGACGTGAAACTAGGCCATTGGTTGTGGTAGGCATGATGACGTAGAACTAGGGTTCTGGTAGGCATGACGTGGAACTAGGCCATTCGTTGTGGTAGGCATGATGACGTAGAACTAGGGTTCTGGTAGGCATGACGTTGTTGTGGTAGGCATGGTGGCGTACGGAATATATCGTGAGAATGAACAGAGGGTCGAATAACTATGAAATACACGGTATACGAATGGATATTTCGTAATGTATACGCATAGATCGATAACAGGGCGCCTAACATGTTATTTAAGTTTAATGTCTTGAAAATGTAGTAAATTACAGCATATTATCATAGGTAACCAAAATAGAATGAATTTCAATGAAGACATCGATCGCTATTCCTCAACAAGTATTTCCTTCAGTTTGTGTTACTCAATCCGTGCACATGGGTAATCGCCGGAAGAATCAGATTTCACCTAGAAATTACATTTTAGAAGCCAACATTTAAACCATTATTTGTAGTAAAGCGTACAGTATGAGTTCAATATACTCGCGTAAAAGAAAACTGAACGTACACTACAACTCCTGGCAGAAGCAACACTCTAAAGTGGGTAAAGATATGAGTTACTGGTTTCATTAGCCTGATTAGGTGAGGTGTTCGTCTCTTAAGCTGCCAGCTAGTTCATTAGGATCTCATCTAAGTTCTCTCTCATTGCCATTTATCACTCATAATTGCATGATGTCCTAAGCATCAGACAATTAGCTTTAAGCCTCGTGAATACGTGCACCCAAAGACAGAACAGCAAATTCATGCTGTAATTCGCATTACATTGCCAAACAGATAAAAAAATACGTTCTGGATTCTGTCTTATGACAGCTCAATAATAAATCAGAGCAAAAAACGCGAAGTGGAGCTTCCTAGAATGTAATTTCACCACACTCGGATTTAATCGTTTTTAGAAATTTACACCATGAATGGTTTACGCTGTTTGATGCTTTCATTTACGCGGGGACAACTTGACACGCTCAAATTAAACAAGGAAAAAGACCGGAATCTCAAATGGTTTTATGATTATCAATAAGGGAGAGTGCATTCAAATGATGTATAATTATTATTATTATTCATAATACTACTGAGATCATTGACCGTGTGTGAGTGACCGACAAACCCACACACCGCACGTGACATGTGGCGTCAGCTTCCGCTTGTTTTGTATTTCCGATAACATCCAGTTTTCAATAATATCCCGTTGATAACACGCTACATGTCATATTGGTTGACTTTAAAAATAAATTTATTTACATTTTGTGTTATCTATACATGTACATTTCAGATGCGAATTAGTGCAGGCTTACTACTTAATTCCAGAACATAGATAAAAATGACCTTTTGTTTATAGAATAATCACCGATCTACAAATAATCATAACACTACAAGCGATTTATAGACTATTAACAATGGAAAACAACATTATGGTCACATAATCCTTGAACATTAAGCAAGTTTTCAGAAATGTATTGCCACTAATTATCGAGCTCCAACGTAGATGACACTACACTTCTCATCTACACAACGTATACTGCACATAACATAGGAATAATAACAGACGCTGCTGACAATATATAGGTGTTTGTGAAAATGAAAAGACGATTTTGTCGAGGTAATGATCGAATTTGTACGGAATTGAGACAAGTGGTTTCCAATTACCAAACGTTTCGGAAATAATAAGCACGTTTCATCCGTGTCTATCTTTATTTGTATGAGAAGAGACATTGATGCCAGATATACCGGTGTCATTACATCTGACAGTGCCTGAGTACGTACTGCTAGACACACATATTGCTGGCTACTCGTATGAGTACGTACTGCTTGCGGTTGTATCCATAGACAGACAGGTACATAGCTAGACACACATATTGCTGCCTACTCGTATGAGTACGTACTGCTTGCGGTTGTATCTATTATATAGACAGTTACATAGTTAGATACACATATTGCTGGCTACTCGTATGTCCACTCACATTGCACGCAGTGTTAACACTATAATACATACGTCAGCCAGGGTAAATTGGCACCGTTTATATTGATACATTATTTCAATTTTCTCACACGCCTCATCCGGCATTGTCCGCCTCCTCGGTATCGACGTCTTCCGGTGAAGGAGAACTAATAAGTCATCATTACGTCAAAGTTACACTGTCAATACTTATCTACAGCTCTTCTTGCTACGTCCTCGTGGCTTAGGGTTGTGCATGTGTACCGGTAGAATATCACATCATCCTGTCATGTAGCTTTCATAGTCAATGACAATCAGACCATAGCGTTCTCGTATCTGTCTTTCCCGTCCATCTATATGGACAGCGCTATGGTCTCTTAGTGGATACCAGAGTTTCATGAAAGGTTGCACTTGAAAGCAAATCATTAACTCTAACAATCTGGGTATCGTTTCTCGAAGCTCTCTTATCCACTAAGGGACCATATCACTCTCTTAGCAATGCATTAGCTATCGGCAAAGAGAGTGCTATGGTACCTTAGCAGCTAAGAGAGCTTCGAGAAACGATACCCTGGTCGGACTTCTGATCCACAAACCTCCTGAAAACATACAACAGAGTTGCTCATAAGAGGATGCATCTGATTTAAGTTGGATTGAAATTTCTCCTCAGTGTAATCCGACGTGTTCCCGATAGCTCAACTACTCTCGTGCTAATTGCAGGTGACCTGCTGCCTCTACAGATGACAGATGTGTGAGTGCCATGCAGTGCCTGAGCGTGTGCGTGTGCGTGCGTACGTGCTGGTTGCCTGCCTATTGATACGATGTTGCCAACAAGACTACACGAGCCAAAGTGAGAATAATCAAATTTATAGTTTGGTCAGATGGTCGGCGTAAGAAATACTCGACTGGTTGAGGAGACAACACCCTAGGAAATATGACTGACGTGGGAAGACATGTACTTGTATGCACCACATGCTATCGAAAATAGTCGTATGTATCCGTTACTAATGTGAAAACCACAGATTCTTACTAAATGCACTGTATCCAATTTTAGTGTCTCCAAAAGCTAAATTCATCTTTATAGTCTATTATGTCGTAAGTGTAAGGTATGTCATTGCTAGTACTTATTAATCTGGGTATTGTTTCTCGAAGCTCTCTTAGCCGCTAAGGGACCATAGCGCTCTCTTTGCCGATAGCTTCGAGAAACGATACCCAGTCTCTGATTGGTCAACATTGTAACTAGTACTGAAAGTATGTGCTGTAACTCTGTCCACTAGCTACAACTGCTACCGGCGATTTATAAATGTATATTTTGATTGATTGAACTGCTCATCCTTCAGCATCTTCCCGGTCATCACGCGTATACGACAATCTGGAATCCCACACGCATAGAGTGTCTACTACTATACTTCATTCAATTCAACAATGCGCACCATATTTATTTGTTCACATTCACAAGGCAACAATGCAACTACATTTAAATTATAATACATAAAATGGAGATCGCACATAGATCACATAGATATCACATGAAGATCACACATAGTCGCACATAGTTCATCAACACTGGAGATACGGTCATCTGTGAGTCAACACTACTCGTAATATAAATCCAATTTTAAATAGATCTTGGTTGGTTCCTGATTCCGTTCAATACCGATATCTATGGGCACTCAGCTTGATAATGTCCAGAAGTCAATCATTCATCAATGGGATTTGTTCGTACTTTTACCTGATGCATATCTATAAATAACGTGGTCCGTACTATTATTCTTAAGCTCTTATAAGCTCTAATATTAATATAAGCTCTAATATTAGTAATAAGCTCTTTACTTGTCCCTTCATAATGAGTATGTCAATGGTTATCTCTGAGATTATTAGGATTTGTGAAAACTATAAAAAGTATGTCCGTTGATCTTGGTGTATGTAGAAGAGTAACAGAAACGAACCAAGATTTAATTCTAATTACGATTATTAATACGGACATGCGCACACTTCGTACACGGGTCAATGACCGATATCTGATGATAGCGATTCCGCTGATTTCTCGTATGTGCTTCGTGGCGTGATCTAGTCGTATAAACAGCTATTCCAGTACACGTTACGGCCTAATTCAACACACAATAGATTCGGAATTGGTGCCATGTGTATGGCGGATCCATTGCAGTCATGTCTTTGAGCAATGAACAGGGATGTGATCCATGCTGGAGAGCGCTACATCGGAGACAATAGGGTTATACTGAGACTTTAGGAATTGGGGTACAATGTAATCACTATGGGCACATCATAGTCACTGTACAGTGAGAATATGTTTAACGTAAACCTCACGGAAGAAGCCGCTTCCAACACAATGTCCATGTTTGAAAACCTTCCTATAACGTCAAGTCCTCGTGTCTTGTCTGGCAGCGGCAACATTTAGTTCGTCTCCAGAAAAAGCATATAATAGTTCGATGACAAGGTTCACAGTTTCATACATAGTAGTACTATAGATTGAGGTGTAGAAACTAGTAGGAGTGTGATCTGGCCCCGATATTACGAAACTGTTTGCAAAGACCAATACTTGTGAGTATTCATTCGACATTTTGCAACAAACGTAACATTATCTCCGTTCTGTGTAGGTTTACCTACGTCACTGTGTATGTTTACCTCCGTCACTGTGTATGTTTACCTCCGTCACTGTGTATGTTTACCACTGAAATAATGTTACGACGACTACCGCCGTTGATTCGCTGTGTATATTCGTGTGTTAAACTCTCGACATGGTTGTCCTAGACGTACTGTTGCGCCGCGAGACCGCTCTGGAATCGAAGGAGTCGAACCTGGTCCTCCGGTACGCTTTGCGCTCCATTCGGTAACACATAAAACACAGACACCGTTTGAAGTTCCTTCTGAAGTTCTGACTAAATATGCTATACAGCACAGGATTGGCTGCCGAGTTCACGTGAGTGATTATCATCACAAACACTAGGAACGACCAACTCTCCGGCAGTGGAGTCCGAGAGAACGTGTTGTACAGAAGATGTATTTGATGAGGAGAGTAACTGATGAAATATATGACTACACTTGCCACGAGCATCTTCACAACCCCTTTCCTGGCCTTTATCGTATCGACCGATCTATCTGTTCTAGAATGAACGTCCGGCCTCATCTGAAACCTGGTGTTTAGTTCCTCAGTACTGGCGTACAACCTCCGCCCTATAACGGCGTACAGCGCAACCTGGATGACCATCGGCAAGAAGTAGAATATCATTGCCTCCAAGTACTTGAAGATGGTGAAGTACTTGAAGTGATCCTTCGGGAAGATGATCTGGCACAGTGAGATGGGGTGTCCGGGTTCCACGGGCAGGACCTGGTTGAAGAGAACGGTGGGGAGTCCACATCCTATAGCCAGTGGCCAGATGAAGGCAATCACGCACATGATCTTCTTCCTTGTACACACGATGTGGGCCTTGATGGGGAACACTATGGCCACGAACCTGAAACAGAGAGATATACATGTATTATTGTATGAGACGAACACGTTGTGTGACTGTGATATTAGTAGATTCCTTACACTGTCGCCACACAGCAATCCAGAACCCACAACTTACGATCAGACATGGGATTTCTGTCAAGTAATAACATTTATGGTAATCAGTGTGTTTACTTGCAATTGCTGCTCAAAGTAGGACAGATAAAACAGCAACCAGAAAGAAGTAAAGGAGTTGTTCGTGTGTGTATGATCATATTCTATTTAATCCATGGTCCTTGGTGTCTCTTGTCTGTCAACTGATCTTGTTCGGGAGGTTTACAGATGTTAGATGAAACTGCGTTGTAGCAATATTCTAACATCAAAGTACAGTAATGTGAAACCTATGCAACCACGGGGTATTATTCTATTGAAAATTACATGTAGCAACGTGTTTTTAAAACCATTTCTGAATTCTAAGAGGGAATTAACGTATTGCTTGCAGACCAAAGATTAATGGTTTCCACAAAATTCATCAAAGATTGATTCCAAACAGGGTTTAGAATACATGTGAGTGTGACATTCTGTCTATATGTATTATACCTTACATATAACGATTACGATGGACACGTGTAAAATGGCAAGTAATTTGATAGAGTTCAGAAACGTCACATATTCATTTAATGTGTTCCTAAAACAGTAACATGACCTTAAACTCTTGAGCTTACTTCATCATTAGGAGCCAGTGACCATTAAAAGGAATGTATTGTATTACGTCCACTCATTTATAATATACATCGCTAATCATAATCTGTTTCAGAATCTACTAAAAAGAAGTACAAATTATGGACTCGTTCCTGAACCTGACCGAACCGTTGACATATTGAACGTTAAACATGTGGGCCAACTGGCGATTTATTTTTTCAAATACGAATCAATGCCAAGGATTCCATTGGTTGTTCATGAGGTGCATAGATAGCTGTCTGCCAGGTCAAACCTACTGATACCTACACCGACAGCGGATGTATATAGAAGAGACGTGAACGACCAGAGAAGCGATGACATACTGACAGGGAGACATCCTTCGCTACAACGATAACTGAGAGAAGAGTGGACAGGAAGAAGCATGCGAGAGCCCTGCAGACTTCCCCCATGCTAATTGGACACTTGTTCCCTTGAAGTTGTCTTGGAAACTCTTTAGGATCGTATAAGCATGTTTGCAATACATATAGATGAAATACCGGTATCCATACCATGTGTAAAATAGAAAGACAAGCACGTCAACGTCATATAAAGAGAAAGCTGAGCATATCATGTTTGCAATTGACTAGACAGATAACATTCATGTTCTGATACATCGGCTGATAGCCACAACACATAGCCATATCTAAATCAATGGTACCTATGTGAAGATTATTTCACTTGACGGCATACGATAATCGCTGGCATTGTCCAATGCTGTCAATAGTGTACACTATGTTTTGCACTGGACATTATCAGGCTAGTTGTTACAGTCAGAACTTCTATTCATGTCGCACAAGGCATTAACACTCTAGAGTGTCCGTATCTCCTAGATAAGACATTCTCAACAAACTAAACTACCGATACGAAGAAGGGTTAAAGTATGACCAGAGAGCGATTCATATGCGTAGTATTATTTCTACTTCAGTCTACGGGAAACCGTACGACTGTACTAACTTGGTCAACAACACCATATGAACATACATCGTTCATTGATAGTGCGAAGACAGATAGCGCCACGGGGGAATGGATCCTATTTGAAGATGAATGATATTCACTAATTGTAATACACGTAAATAACGCGCTTATTCGACAATTGATTGTGGAGGGAATTTGACATCAAAGTGTTCATTGTCACAATATAAGGGCTTCTGACCTATGTAGCAGCATGTCTCTGTTTCATGTTTGACGTATGTTTGACGTATGGTGTTAACGTAAGAACTCTGTTATGTAAATGCGACACAGCCAATTCGGATTGCTTCCAGTAATATCAGTTGTATGTTCAGTCGCGATTAGCATCAACGTGAAACAAAAACGATATTGATATAGCCTTCAGATATTTTGACATTGCCAATCACTGACTCGACTTTGATCCTTACGTTGTAAAGATGTTAGGTGACACATTCTTTATCATTACGGTGCCGTCAGAGGTGTGATGGAAATAACTTCAAATAAGGTATTAATTACCAACATGGATTAAGTTTACAGTGAATACAGACAACCACGATATTGCAATAATTTCGATAAATACGGAATTTATGTCGACAGAACCCTGAATAGCTACCGGAAAGAACACTAAACAGAATTATAGAATAACAGTACTAAAAAGTTATACATTGAATGTCGAATCATGTCTCTCCATATTGATGTTCTGACAACATATCTCGTTCATATGTCGTTCAGTGACACATCATTTGACACATGTGACACCTGTTTATCAGTGAGAAGTGCGTTCTGTCAGCTACAACCAACTGTGAAACAAGGCCAGGTAAAGGAGAAACATGCGACATTACAGGGAAGGGGTATGATTACGTATAACTGATATCATCCAACGCGAATTCACCGAGTACGCCTACTTGCCGCTAAGACTGTTAGCGTGGTTAGTGGAGCTTCAAAAGCTATAAATATGAGGGAACCTGTTTGCTACCTGCAGCGCACTATCGAGCACGACGCAGTGGTGGGCGGCCGGAGTATTCCACACCAACCATGCACAGAGCTTAGACCAGTTCCTCACACTATTTGGCTTCATTGTATCCCGTATCGCTCTGTGAGGCCAGTTTATTGGACTTTAGTGTTTTTGATGCCTTGCCATAGTTCTTACTTAAGCTAAATCCCCTACTTTCAATCCATTATGCTTGGCATAACTCAAATCCTCCTTTAAGGCCAACATGTTAGGGTTTTCACATTTATATATTACCACGAACGTCTTGACTCGAGCCAATTAGTCCCACGCCTCGGTTGATTGAGCTGTCCATACGAGAATTGTTGAGAACCTAGTGTGCACCGTACATAGATGAGATCGTGTGTTGGCCGCACTCGGATTAATCATCTATATTGAAAGATTAAACGTCCCTTGGTCATTTTCTGGCCACCTTAGAGAGATCGTCAGTGTTTAATAAAGCATACGCATCGGTAATGTAAACGGCCGTTGGCTTATTGGTCTAGTTGATGTGGAGACACGCTGGGGTTAAGACACATTAGACACGTATTTCCATGACCGGGTCACGTGGTGATGAACAAGGCTTCCGGTATGCGTATTGGTATTGTGTGGACTGTCGTATATTGACAAAGTGGTAAGGTGTGTGGTATAGTAGCTACACCCTGACCTATTGCAGATACTTTGGCACTGTAGGTACATTGTGGGACATTGTTTGACTCAGCCATATGCACACTAATTGATGTATGACGGTTGCTATTCGCCATATTATATACATTACCAATAAACTAACCGCAAGACAATATTCAGATTCTTAGTCAAGACCGGTCTTTTCAATATAAACTATACCGCTTTCGAATAGACACCATCTGAATAATTAACGGTATATTAGTATATCATTTGGTTTGATTTTAATTGTTATTTTAAGACTAGATGAGATGATACTCGGTAAGTCTGATTTGAATATATATTATATATGGAAGGACAGAAGAATGCCAAGATAGTAATAACCGTTATCTGGAAGTCACTACACACAGTGAGGTACGTGAAAAAAATAAGTAAATGCAAGGATACAGACAGAACGTCTAGTCTAGGAGAGTCAACGAACGAGACAACGTACCAATTCTTAGTACTGCAATTTTATGAATGTGCTTTTGGACAGGGCTTCCGATTTGCGTATTGGTATTGTGTGGTCTAGTATGTTAATTAATGTTTTAAAACAATTATAATTACCTCGCCATGCAAGTACTGTCACGATATTTCCAAATACAATCATATATTGTCAACCTATTTAATGATCAAACATTATCGAAACGTTCTTACGAATTTCTTAGCATACTATAAGAATCAGTTAAGAAATGTTTTTTCGGCTAAGAAGTTCGTAAAAACGTTTCGAGAATAGGACCCATGATTTGTAATTTAATCAACTACCTACATGTTATCAATAGTGTTATATTGTTACTATTTTACTGAATGTGTTGATATATTTCCCAAGAATGTATTTCATTGTTAAATTATTGATTTATCTAGGCTTGGTAAAATGATTTGGACACCTGCTACGTCGCATCTGCAGTTGAGTACTTGGATGTACAACATTCATTAAATCAACTGTTCTAAATCCGACGCCAAGGCATCTTCGTAATATTGCCTTTGTTGGAGGTTTAAGTATAAACTCTGTTTTGACAGCCACAGTCCCACAAGGAAACGTACGGCCCATCACAGTACCGTCGGCATCAGGTGCCAGACAGTTCACAATGTGATGATCAGTATGGTCTGTCAAAGTTGATTCAGAAATATAAACTAGATGTGGTACATGACCGACATCAATAAGTCTTCGTTTGTTCTTGCTATATGACTTGCTTAGTACTGGTTTGAAGTATAGCCATTGTAAGATATGACTTGCTTAGTACTGGTTTGAAGTATAGCCATTGTAATATGTTGACATTGCTCTGACGTCATGGGGAAAATGTACGTCAGGTTATTCTTTGACTTCGTTGGAAGCAGTGCATCAAGTACAATATTTCTAAAATAGTTTACATATATATATGAAATAAAAGCTCATCCTTTGTCTCACAATGAAAACATACGGATGAAATTATCGAAATATCGACTAACAGTATTTTCCCCAGAATGCGATATTAAATTCACTTGCCATCACCGAATAATTGTTGATCACATGTTAGGGCTACTTGAACACGTTTATAAAAGTACGATATTTCTCCTGACGTTATAGTACAATAGTGTGTAATAAATATGATCAATCTCACCTGGGTGAAGCTTGACAAGGCAATCATTGCAAAGGCAAGTTAATATTTAACCGACTGCTTATTGCAAATAATTACAATAATTTAGATGTCTGTATTTGGTACATATAAAAAGCTACGAAGCACGCTACTATTACTGTCCACAATTCTATCAGACTATGGTCGCAATAATTAACTAGTTTACGGCGATCACAGAATTATTGATGGAGCGTCTATAATGAGAAATCATAATACACGAACAGCGGATTCATTTCCTTGCTATCCTGTTCTTGCATAATACCATTCTGGGGCTATAGATTGTACTTCCTATTTCTTCTGGCACGATTGTAAATTGGGCATGTGCATTATTTGCGTGGATATCTTTGGCGTGCAGATAGATAATCCGTATAGATAGTGTGCACTGGCTCAGAACATGTTAATTGCATATCGATTATAATATGATGAAAACCAGCTGTTATTTTATGATATCCAGAGTATATGTGTAGTTTGTGAGGCGAGGTACCTCCAGCTATGAAGTGAGCACAGTCGTGTTGCCATTGTCTTAGAGAGGCGTGTAACTATATATACTGACAGAAAGCATGTGAGGTAAAGGAAGAACGACGGAGAAGGAGCGTAATCTTAATAAAGTGAAACATGTGAAAGGTTTGGCGTATTTTAGTTAGGATGGGAGATAAATGGAAAGAGAGTGAGTTAGATTAGATACAGGGAGAGAGAGAAATAGAGAGAGACAGTCAGCAGAGAGAGAGAGAGAGAGAGAGAGAGAGGGAGAGAGAGAGAGAGAGAGAGAGAGAGAGAGAGAGAGATAATACAGAGAACAGGGCCGGTATTCATAAAGGGGCTTAAGTCAGTTTTTGATGATCAATATATAGTAAAAACTGACAAACCCTTTTATGAATACCGGCCCAGTAGTGTGCGTCAATCTTTTTTTTTTCTCTCTCTCTCTCTCTCTCTCGCTCTCTCTCTCTCTCTCTCTCTCTCTCTCTCTCTCTCTCTCTCTCTCTCTCCGGCTGTATAAACTATAGAACCAATATCCATTGTCTTGAGACGCAGGTTCATAATCCAGTAAGAAGGCAGCATTCTCTGGAGAAGGAGAACAGAAAGTGGTGTCTGCCATATATCTAGCACGTGGTAACTTCAATACTGAACTCCGCCCCACTGTTCCCGTGATGCTGTCTAGTAATGACATTTTGTCTAATGATTGTCTAATGATTGTAATCCAATAGTGTTAAACTCCGAGTGCCCTATGCACCCAAGGGAGATAATGATTTAGAACCTTAAAGAAAACAGTACCACTTATACAGCAATCGAGGCATTCAACCCACGTGTTTCAGAATTTCGTATTTCTTAATGGCATATCCATACACTGTTATATTTGAAATATTAACAACAAAAACTATGAATCGTTTAAAAACGGTCATTAATGTGAGTTTCTATGTTGATCGTGACTCGATTATTGTCCGTGTTCAATGCAATGTACTAAAATAAAGTACTTAACTCTGAGAAAACTACAGTATTGGATTTCGCCAGTAAATACATTGAGAGAACAAGAGGAAACACATGCCATAGACATCCCGAGCACGGAGCAAGTTTTTTGGTTGCCATTCTACAATTGTTAGATCTATATCAAAGCCTGTTACATTGCCACCATTGAGAAATACGTTGCCGTTCGATCTACTCAAGAACCACAGTATGTAAGGAATTATCTACGTTAGCTCTTCAGAATACCGGACAGCTAGAAAACTTCTATAACATGGCCTGAACCTAGCTCATCGAAATTGGATGAAATCGAGTTGGAATTACAGCGAAATTCCTTTCAAATGCAATTCCCTGAATCTGTCTGCGTAACCAATCAGTTCAATTCCAATGTTTGATCTGAATCGAAAAGTTGTTATCCTGAATACGGGCCAGTGCCAATTAGTATTTGAATTGGTTTATGTGGGAATACATGGGGGCGGGGTGGAAATGTAAAGATGGTCACCCTCAGTTCATTGTTGCAAGTGTGTAGACCTAGTCCTAGTGGATCCCTGCTTCTGCTGTTCATGAAAGAGTCGTGCTATAGGCTTAGCGGTAGTCTGGGAGTCTTACGTCATTTCCTTTTACAGTAATACCAAGTTAACACTACAGTACGACACTAACAGGAAACGTAGGTCATGTGATACAACTGGGAAAAATGGTGGAATTTAAGTATATATTACAGTATATGCAACTTCAAGACTTCCAATTGATTCATTAAAGACGCAATCACTCGGATTTCTGGAGACAGCGATAACCGGATATTTCTACTGAAACTGTTCCAATAGTATTGATATTGCTCTTCGGGCATTGTACATTTTGCAATTAAATGGCGCACAGTATAAAATAAGTTAGAATATGCTTGAATTTTCTTTGCAATCTGAACGCCGTGATAAGGTTAACTATATTTACTTGCCCTCGATAATAAGTAACTGACAGTGGTGTTTTATTGACCCTGACATTCGACTGATTTTTCTTGTTGATATTCTATATTTACTAAGATGTATGATTAGTACCGTCAGAATATACATAAAAACTATGTATTTACATTCTTGACAATGTATGAAGCTGTGATTAATTATTGCGTGACGTACGTCTTTACTTACATTAATGAGTTTATCCTCATTTCATCAAATGTTTTAGCTTCAAAGAATCGGTATTGTATGCATGGATAAATAATTGTCAAGCAGACGTTGAAATTAAATCGTGGCAACATAGCTACTCAATATTAAAACTTTTATTTGAGCTCATGAACAGCAAACCATTACTTCTTTTTATGTAATTTATGTTGTGTATATTTAGTCTTCTATCGCTGGAAAGTGACCTAGATGCCAATCTTAAAATACCATTCACGTTCGCCTTTGAAGTTTCGGCGGAGTTGTCTAAGATACCGGAAGTCACATTCTGAAACAACCTGAATGGCAACTAAAAAAGGAATCTATTGGCAACTCTGGCAAGATAACTTGTACGTAGTGTGGCCGCATGTGGTTGTCTCCAGCAGCGAATCCGACCAGCCGATAGAGTGATCTGCTTAGGTGAACAGAGATCCAATATTGCTGGGAACAGGTGGCGCCTGCTACGGTGTAGGATTGGTTTTAGCCAAAATAAATACTACTGTTGATATAGATGCCTTTATCTTGATCTTTTTAGCGGGGATGCAATGTTAACATTTAATAGTTTGATTAACCGGGAAAGACTGGGAGATTGAGGATAGCACTTTCTGAGAGAATGTGCCGTTTCTGATAGATATAGCTATCTGCATCGCTACCCTCAAACTGCAGAATTAATATTGAATGTATACACGAGATGTACTGAGATCATAACACGAAGAAGCAAGCTATGCTTTAGCACGGTTCAGTATACGCCAAGTCGCGGCCTTACGGGAACGCTTTCTAATCCAGTTTTACGACTCAATGACCTTGTAGTAGTCATGACAGTGAATGAGTTTTCAATGTTGATCTGTGGGAGGTATTGCAATTTCAGAGGAGTTCGTCTTTTATTAAATCTAAAGAACACTTTGCGCTAGGTTACGTAATACACCGCCGGGTTGCTGGGAAGTCATTCTGGTTATAATTGCGTCGATATAGTATCGTGCCCATCAACAACGTTAGGCTAACAGCAAAAGACGAACCGTAAATCCATTCCAGGAGTAACACGATACCGTGTCTTGGATGCCGATAGTTCTGCGTACATTAAGAACATCTCCCGTCTTTATCTCAGAGGTTAGGTCTAGTCTCAAGGGCTGTCTTATCTAAATCGTGCGATGTGTGATCAGTATACTAGCATATATCCCTGTTGGATTAATCATAAGCGCTTCTATATATGGCACTTCCGGTTTCCTCTGCTGGAAGGATCATAACCACAGTCCTATGAAAGATACCGGCTCCCCGGCGACTCTGTATAGGATACCGCATGCCTCATATGAATTTATCGGTTGCATTATGGCGTCATGTATTTAGTTATGTATATCGGTTTCTCTTTTTGGACCTACCGGATGTCTCGTGGCTCTACGTAGGACATTGTGGATGTTTCTTGGCCATCTAGGAGATTCCCACTTCTCCCATAACAAAATTAGATATCTAATATGAGACATATATAACTTGTACATTGTGTATGCAATCTCAGCTTCTCTCAGCTGAACTAAGCCCGTATTCTTGTGTACATCTACAGCACTGGCAATACCGGCATCTTTGTATTCCGGCAATCTGCGTATATTTGACATAGATCTTAGGTTACACCTCATATGCTATATTTATGTAATGATTTCCGACATAATCATGTAACTGCTAGTACGCTAGTTTTCTCTGATGAGTATATCTAGCTATACCACAGTCGTCATCATCCAGACAGTGTAGAAGTCTATCTCTCCATTCCGAGGTGTGATAACGTTTGCATTACTTGACAAGAAGTATCAGGGTCAGATTCGACAACAAAGACATTCCGTCAGTGATGAGGTGACTATAGAATGGTAACAATTGGCTCAGTAACCGACATTCCTGCGGTGACGATCTGGGAGTAGAATGGTAACAATTGGATCTCTAACCATCTCCCGCTAAATTGAATCAAACAACCTAATCTGCCGTAACGCGTTTCCGCCCAGACATGTGGCCAAGGGGGGCGTTCATTTGCCGGACAAATTATGGAATTCCTTTGGATTTAGTGCCGACCTTGTCCAAAGATGGCATCCAAGACATATGAGCCCACGTTTCAATTGTCATATTTGTGTCCGATCCGAACGTCTGTGCTGTCAAACGTATGACACTTGGTATGTGTAGTTGCAATTGGTTTAAACTCTCTTGGCAGGCTGGAAACCCACAGTTATGTTAAATACACATTAGTTTGTTGTTTGTATAGTTGAAATGACAACGGCATTCTTGAATGCGCGTCTTTAATCTAAGGAAATAAGTATCGTAGTTTAATGTAGCTGATATAGCAATATGGTATTTCAGGCAGCAAAAGAAACCAAAAATAAAACCCTACCAGGAACGAATTACTGAATATACCGTTTTCTTTCATGCGTAGATACAATTATCAGTGGCAGTGGGCCTACATGTACTTTGCAGCGTGTTAATATACTCGTTATTACGTTTCACTCATGTTCCATTGGTATTTCTCCTAATGTCGTTGCATACTAGACATCTAGACGGCGGTATCTGCTTGTATTTAACTAGTCTGAGCAGGTAAAACGTCCATTTCACGCATGTACTATATTACCACTGCTACTAGGGCGATGGCCAGGAGCAATGGGTGGACTTAGTTTTGCCAGAGATTACCTGTTTACGGTATCTTGTTAATTTGTTCACTAGTTTCTAGGTCTGGGAAATAACTGGGATGGCAATTTGAGTGCGTGATTACACCACAGGCACACGAGTATCGTAGCGCCACGTATGTGCGGCACCTGTTCTGTCTGTTTGGGACATTGACTTCCTCCCTCCATTAGAGCAGGTGAGCGCTGCCAGATACATGTAACTCCACACATTGCTGTGGTATTAGGTTTCGCCACCAGAGCGAGTGACGACGTTCAGATAGCTCCACACTACGACGTTCCAATGACCCCCGCTAGTCATTGGAGGTTATTCACAACTCCATGCATGTAGAAAGCGTGGACATTATGTACTACTACTAATAATAATAATAAATAATAATAATATTACTAATATTAATGGAATATCTTTACGTTCCTGGGGTAATTTGTTTACATTGTAAAAAGTTACATCTCACAGCTAGTATGGTTAACACGCTAGGCACGTACAGTTGAATCCGCCACTGTATAGACTTAGTTTACCTTAGTAAATAGATATCCAAGCCAATACTTAATCATTCAGGTTTTGAAATTAAGACACATAAATAAAGTAATTTAGATATCAACTGCTCGCCGAAATATCCCGCTTGATAGCAGCTGGTTAGATATATGTTCAACACTTGTAATATTGCATATCTAGTCTGATTGTATGCCATGTTCATACACCGTCGTCCGGCTACCAATACTGAATGTATGGCCTGAAGGTCTATCAGGAATCAGTATTTTTCAGTTCACTTGACACTTAGACACATGGTACTCAACTATGCAATGTAAGAGTGTGTGCGAGAAAGTATCTGCTGGATGGTTGACAATGTTTTATATTTTGAAAATGCATCCATGCATATTCATCATCTTATCAAGTAATTTATTTTGAATTGGAATTTAGAGAACCTTTCAAAAGTATTTCGTTCACATTACACGGCTTGTCAGGTGTAGGTGTACTGTAATATAAATAAATCTATTGTCAATCCGACAATATGATTGGTTCACGTGACCCAAAAACATTGCGTTCATACGTCGATGAACGAAATTTTCTTAGGCCACAGGTGCTTGATTGACAGTTTACCGGTCGCGGCTAATGTCAATATCAAATA
>JAVCKZ010027229.1:0-19607 GCA_034780755.1 Lepetodrilus elevatus | reverse complement strand
CATATGCATGCAAGTCATGATATTAGTGAAAGATTCTAGAAAGTGACTTTAAACCCCAAATCAACCAACCAACCAACAACCTTTCATATGAGTAATGATGGTATGCAATATCTGTACTGTCACATAGTTCATCAGTATTAGCCGTGTCCTACCTTTCTGGCCCCCGTTCCACAGAACAATCGTAAATCCTAAGCTTAGCAACTCCATGTTAATGTACACAAGTTTTGACTCAAGTAGCGCTACGACTATTCTGGTGAATGGGCCCCTGATGGCACACTAATGATCTTTCCTCTTGCCTTCCAGAGCCTTGGGCGGCTGTCTCGAGGACCGTCGGTGGATAAGACCATCGGCAAAGTGGTCCTGATGTATGATCATGGCAACAAGTGTGAGCATGACCCCAGCAAGAACATGACCACTCGGATTATCTTCATCTGCAAAGTTGGAAACAGTTTGGTATGCCATTGGTGTTTTCACTCATATCCATGTGTAAATTTCGTAAAGATTCCCACCGCAATGTCCGACATACAGCTGCCTCTACAATCCATGCTACCTGGAGTACTCACACTGCATCAACTCGTCGCAAATGGGTGAAAGATTCCCGCAGCGACGTTAAACTCCATATTCACTCACTCACGGTGCATCAACCAAACTGTTCCTTGCACTCAACAGGCATTTTGAAACTCACTGTATACTAGACGCTAAAGACAAAACTTGGAGATAAATCTTTCTCAGTTGCCGTGCCATACGTCTGGAACTTTCTATAAAATGCCATTAAACAAGTATCCACCTTCCTAACTTTCTGATGCCAACTCAAAACTAATTGTTCTGTGAACGTGGCACTTAACAACATATGCTGGAAGATATCAGCACTGTATAATTTTATTATTATTATTATTATTATTATTATTATTATTATTTTATTATTATTATTCTTAGTAGTAGTAGTAGTAGTAGTAGTAGTAGTAGTAGTAGTAGTATATATAGTATACATGATGTCATGGCTGTTACAGGGAGAGCCACAGTTTGAGGCCGTGACGGGCGGCTGTGAGTATGTGTTCCTCTGGCACACCTACCTGGTCTGTCCAAAGTCTACCACGCCCCAGAATGCTGTCAAATGTTCATACAAGGATCCCAGAACAGATCAGATCTATGACCTCAGTTCCCTCAACAAACCAATGAAAGTAAGTACAATATTCAAATTTGAATATACCTAAATTTAATTTGTTTATTCAGTGTGGGTGGTAGCACAGTGGTAGGTCGTTGGACTTCGGAGCCAAAGGTTCCAAGTTCAAATCTCACCCCAATAGCCCGCCATCAATGTTTGCGAAAGTTACCTTCCTGAATGATATTGTTAGGATGCACTGTATGTAGAGTGGCAATGCAGTTATCATCCTTGGTCTTGTCAGTACCAGCCGGTGCTCACAGGTTTAATGCAACATTCAGCACTACAGATGTTGCAGGTTTCCTCCTTCCCTAAACTGACAAGTCATGATATTGATGAAAGAATCTAGAAAGCGAGTCTAAACCAAAATTTCGTCGCAAATGGGTGAAAGATTCCCGCAGCGACGTTAAACTCCATATTCACTCACTCACTCACTAAACCCAAATTAAATTATTATTATTTAAAAAGAAAATTACATCAGATTACAATCGTGCTAGTGTGCATTGGTTGTCTAAACAGCTGTAGTTCTCCATCATTATCAAATTACATCAGATTACAGCAAGTGGTCTAAATAGGCAAGACATTTTTCGCCATAGAAATCCCCCAGCCCTGTTTTCGTCTTTCTAGCTCTCCGTACCCTGGGGAGGTCAGTTTGTCCTGCAACCGTGTGGCGCGATATCCAATCCGACGGCCGGCGTGTGTAAGGGGTCGTCCAGCTGTCACATTGACGGCACCCACACCGCCTCCTACGGTCTAGCCAGCACCGCCATGTTCATGATGCAGAGCTCGGAAATACTCAAGCTCCAACTGACTGGGGGATCTCCGTGCGTCAATAGAGGTGAGAGCCAGCTGTGTGTTGGTTGTCTGAACAGCTGTGTGTTGGTTGTCTGAACAGCTGTGTGTTGGTTGTCTGAACAGCATCGTTGCAAATGGGTGGAAGATTCCCGCAGCGCCGTTAAACTCCATATTCACTCACTATTGTCTGAACAGCTGTGTGTTGGTTGTCTGAACAGCTGTGTGTGGTTATCTGAACAGCTGTCGGTTGTCTTAACAGCTGTGTGTTGGTTTCTTAACAGATGTGTGTGGTTGTCTGAACAGCTGTGTGTTGGTTGTCTTAACAGCTGTGTGTGGGTTGAGTGAAACTCGTGTATGAATTTCCAAGGCTAGCCTTGCTCTGTGTAATGTTTGCATGACAACTGTTAACAGGGCAGCAGATGAAAGCAAAGACAGACATATTGTTCCAGTGCGACCCATCGGCTGGTACCGGAATACCCGTCCATTGGCCGGTAAGTTACCCCATTATTTGGAACTTAACTTTAAAATGTACTCATCTGAATAATGATATAAATAACAAAACTACAATTGATTGACAATTACATATATGTAGAAAATATTCATAATTATGTATATTAATTGTCAAAATGTTGGGTATTCTCATTTACTGCATTTGAATGTTTTCCCATACAACTGACAAGACAGTGTGTTGTATACAGTATGTTGTGATGTGTTGTACAGAGCAGCAAGTGCACGGCCACATTCATCTGGAAGACGAGCGCGATGTGCCCGGCTGTGATAGAACAGTGCAACCTGGTGTACGACAACACTTTGTTTGACTTTGAGATCCTGTCCAGGGAGAGCGAGAGCTGGAACTACACTGACTCAAAGGGCAACATGTACGTACCCCGTCTTGTCAACGTAGCGCAGTGTTCGAATGGTTGGACTTCAGAGCCAAAAGGGCTGTTCGTTTTTACGCCCAATCGGCAGCCAATTAACCCCGGTAACCCCATAAACGTGCTCGATTTGCCCTGTAATTCGACATTCTCAGCCGCCGGCAAGCGCCCGCTTTAGCTCTATCAAAAGACCGGCTAGCACGTGGCTTGTTGGGTATGAAATGGGCAAATCAAGTGCGTTTGCAGAATTAGCGGGGTCAAGCGGCTGCCGATTTGTTGCCAAACGAACTCCTGCAAAGATTCCAACTTCAAATCCTGCCCCGGGTCCCAGCATAATGTTCGCGAAAATTACATTTCTGGCACGATATTGTAGAGTGGCAATGCAGATATCATCCTTAGTATGTCAGTACGAGCCAGTGCTCATAGGTTTACTACAATATTAAGCGCTACAGATATTGCAGGTTACCTCCTGCTCTAAACTGACAAGTCGTGATATTAATGAAAGAATCTAGAAAGCAACTCTAAACCCCAGTTAAAAAATAGATATAAATAAAATTAATCATGACGTCAGATTAACATTCTGAATTACTTGTTCACAGTGCAAGTAAGGGCAAGTAGCAAGGGCACCAAAGGCGCTAAATGTTAAACAGTAGGTTGCCCGCAGTGCAATTTAACTTGCCCCTGTATATCAGGCATATGTTAGTCTAGATCCCTGTGAATAGATCATGAATTGGTCTACATTTTGTTGTTTAAGAAATGCATGTATTAGAGCATTTCTCATGCATCTTACAGCTACTTCCTCAACATCTGCCAAGGCGTGAACGGTCGTGCGCGTGGCGAGGGATGTCACATTGATTCTGGAGCCTGCCGCAAGTCCTCAGCCGGAGCCATAGACAACCTGGGGAATGTCGCCACTCAGAAGCTTTCCATGAAGTGTAAGTCATTACCTGTCCATCTCTTAGCGATAGAAACTAACTTTAAAACTTTCTAGCCAAATAAAGATATAAATTTCTACTAGCCCTTAGGATACTTTTAGCATTGGGAGAAATGGCCTGGTGTAATGTTAATTCCGATCGCTGTTTATACTGGATATTTTTTCCCATTTCTGTGTTAGGGAAAATAGCAACATGAAATCACCATTGTTCAAACTAATATATGTCAAAGATATTAGAGTAATTAAAAAAACAAATGATATACAATAGACCTCGCATATAATGTACTCATTGGGACCGGCTATTTTTGTACGTTATATGCAAAGTCTGTTATACACATATGCCGTAATTAGCAGTAGACTGGACTGGGACTTCAGATTCAGTTATAGGCGATTATCCGGTTTATGCGAGGTTTACTGTATCTATTATCTCTATATTTTTGTTAGGTGTGCAATTTTATATATATGCTTATTTATAAAAAAAAATCCACCGTTAATAAATTTTAAAATGACTGAAGAAGATTATGCTATCCTTTGATATAATGTCTATGACTATGTGATACTAACAGCCATGTCAGTGGTCAGTGCAGCTTTACCTTGTGTTAACAGCGGATGGCGAGACGATTGTCTTGGAGTACTCTCACGGGACAGCGGCTTGCTCACACGGGCGACGTCGGAGCAACAATCCCGGTGCCAGGACTGTCATCAACTTTAAGTGTGATAAACTCGTCGGTGGTCCCAGATTCATAGAAAGGTATGTGTGTTCAAAAATGGAATGAAGCATATTTGTTTTAATTCAGAAATCGTCATGTATTGGTGAAAGATTCCCCCCTGTGACATAAAACAACAACTCACTCGCTCATTTAACTCATAATTGTCAACCAGTGCATGTTAATTATATCTCAGTAATATCTCAGTAGTGTGTGTTTTGTGTAGTTGAGCAGAATAGTGCTTACTGGTGGCAGAGAATCATATTACCAACCTGAGCTCAAACCTAATTGATTTTGTCAATTTATTCATTATACATTATCTCTTAATTTTATGCTTTATTGTTTCAGTAAAGAAAATGAAGAAAAGTGTCTTTTTGAATTTGAATGGAAGACCAGGATTGCCTGTAAAAGTGAAACGTGAGTTCAGTAGGAAAGTTTGAAAGTTTCCTAGAATAATTTCCAACAATATATCAAATATAAATTAATGTATGCATTTAATTTTCATGTAATGCCTCAATATGTGTTTTTTTTGTTGTTGTTTGTTTCTCAAAATGGTTCAACAAATACATTGTGTATTGTTTTTGATCCAGGGTTATGTCCAGCGTTAAAGACAAGAACGGTCTGATTGTAGACCCACGGTCTAAAGGAGTCGTAGATCTCAGGAGGCTGTCCACAACACATCTGTGAGTTTGATGCCACCTTTATTGAGTTTAGTGCCAGCTTTATAGAGTTTAAAGCCAGGTTTATTGAGTTTAGTGCCAGGTTTAACAAGTTTAATGCCAGTTTTATTGAATTTAATGCTAGGTTTATTGAGTTTAGTGCCAGGTTTAACAAGTTTAATGCTAGTTTTATTGAATTTAATGCTAGGTTTATTGAGTTTAGTGCCAGGTTTATTGAGTTTAATGCCAGGTTTATTGAGTTTATACCTAGGTTTATTGACTTTATACCTAGGTTTGTTGAGTTTAATGCCAGGTTTATTGGGTTTATACCTAGGTTTATTGAGTTTAATGCCATGTTTATTGAGTTTAATGCCATATTTATTGAGTTTAATGCCAGGTTTATTGAGTTTAATGCTATGTTTTGAGTAGCATTTCATGCCTTCCTTGAGTAGACCTATGCCTGTCTATTCCCCAGGAACCACGAGGCGTCTGAGAAGGCCAGTGCCAGCACACTGCTGTACGAGATCAGTCTGGAGGGCAAGCTACAGCTGGACCGGGTGGCCTCCCAGGCCTCGGCCTGTACCGGCGCCGCGGTGTGTCAGCAGAAGAGACAGGACACCAACTACCATAGAAACCTGGGGACCTTTGTCAGCAGGAAGTACTACTTCCACGGTACGCTAGTGTGCTGATAATATGTTGCGTTTCTTTTGCCTTTATCGACTAGGTTCCGCGTGTGCCGTGTACGTACTTCCTGCTGCTAAACTGATTTATTTGCAAGCCAACCTGCACATTTCTAGCTGACTTGTGCAGGTATCTAGTGACAGGTGCATTTCAGCTGGAGGGAAGTCGGCCGTGTTGCTTTATTTGCACTTTCGTCGTCATGTGACATACTCTCGAACCAGCCAATTTTGGCAAGAGAAACACCACCATTGCTTGCTATAATTCGATCATTTGATCGGATCACAATTATGGCATATAGGTGAAAAATTCCTCCTGTGATGTAAAACTATAAGTAAGTCGCTGACTCATTCGACGTTGATACAAGGTACTGTCTGTACTGTCTGTTGACTAGATACAGCAAACATGTAATCAGATTTCTTACTAAATAATATTTCCTGTTTCAGACGACAAGCTGGAAGTTGTGTACACATCTCCCGAGAAATGTGTGACGGCTGACGGACATAGGAGGGCTAAGAATATCACCAGCACCATTGTGTTCACCTGTGATAAGCTGAAAACTAATGTGAGTTGAGCTGTAGAGATAGCCTGCACTGATATTACCTTATTAATAGTAATTTTTCTTACGTATTTTCTTCATAGAATCATTTTTCTAATGTATTTTCTTCATAGAATCAACTTTCATTCTCTATATATTTGAGCTTATTATATTAATCATAGTCGCATTACGAAGTTCATGCCCTGAGAGTACTCAAATTCAGATTTTATATGGAGATTTGTGAGATTTTATATGGAGATTTGTGAACAAGACTTTGAGATGAGCATGAAACGTACTCGGAAAATTTCGTAATCTCGGAGCCAGGGGATGCACATAGTGCAGTATTAGTCATTGAACTCTGTTCAGTTGCTGTGGCGTGACACTATCCCCCTTTATGTTTGCAGAGTGAGCCGGTATTCGCCTACAAATCCCGGAACTGTTTCTACTTGTTTGACTGGGACACCGATGCAGTGTGCGCCTCGCCGGACGTGTGAGTACATTACACAGTGACTCTCATTAATGTCACACTAATTCCACAGGTTTGATTTAAAGTAGCAAGATCATCTTTGGATGCAATATTAAATCTTTTAATATATGTTTTATATTTTTCTACATAATATTATTGCGAAAAGAAATTATTTAAAAAATAATCTTTAAAAAAATAATTAAATATTTCATGCTTAGTAATTAGTGACCTTTGACCTCTTACAAAGATGATCTTGCTACTTTAATATTGGAAATTGATTAGAATGAATGTTACATAATAATGCATGCCAAGATGTAGTGAAATAAAATCTTTTTGTGGAATATTGGATCCCTTAAGGAAGACTGCAAAGTTACTAAATTTGACAAGGAGCACTATGGCTCCTACAGAGCCAAAAACACTGAAAATAAGTTAAACATTGGTCGCTAAATGCAAAAATAAGTCGCCATGGTGACCAAATTAGTTGCTAATTCAGTCTCAGATGAGTAACTCATGTTTCTACCCATTCCAGTGAGGTCCAGACTGCTAATACAAAGTCTGGCACAATCAACGCGCCGGCTACTCCCAGTAAAGATGGCCATGGAATCAAGCCAAGGACAGTGGGGATCATTATTTCCGTGTTTGTCTCGGCCATACTTATCTGTATTGCTCTGATAGTATTCCACAAGCCGGAAAGGAGGTATGTACTGCCTGGCTGTTATTAACACACAAGGTATGGCAATTTTACATGGATCTGCAGAAATCTGCCGATATATGTGTCCATAGGTTGCCTGGATTCGAGGTTAAGAAACCTCTTTTAGTACAAATTTGTGCTCAACTCAAGAGTTTTGTTCATAAAAGTCATGTACATTTTTAGCTTGAGCACAAATTTGTACTCAGAAAGTTTGGTAACCTCTGGGCCTTGGCTTGTTTTATGCTGGGATCACAATTGTCTGTTGCCATGCCTGTTGTACATATCATTGTTCTTTTTGTGCTCATGCAATGTATTACCTACCGTAGTTAAATGTCATCGCAGAATGTCAATGTAAATTTTATCGTCTATTATGAGGAACAACTTTTAAGCAACAGTGAAGGGACTTGACCATGTGGAGCGTAGTCACATGTATTTTCGTCTATGCACATTGAATAATATATCAATCATGTTCTATTTTCAGGATTGCTTTTTCTATCAAAGTAAGAAGGCTTTTTAGATGTAACAAGCAAGTAGAGCGACATATGAAGTATACCATGGTGAGTCAATGTTTGATCTTATGACTGATTAAATTATTTTGCATCTACTGTCAATATCATCTGTACTAGCAGTGAACAATAATTTAAAATAAAATTAACAGCCAAGTGAGTCGTAGTTGTGAGGAGTCGTAGGGTAAAGCTTTTCAGTGACTCCATTTATAAAGTATGATACTAATCAGTAAATTGTAGTATGATTAATTATGTTATGTGTTGTTTTCATCTCTGCTTTTTACGACAGACTATTAAATAAATAGTTACACTGGCTTTAACTATTTACACCTACCAGTGATCATCGTAAACGGGTGAAAGATTCACGCAGAGACGCTAAACTCTGTATTCACTTACTCACACCTGACATTGATTGTATAGTCTCTTTTGCACGAGTTGTAAATGGTGCGTTCTTTTACTTCAGTTAACACAAAATGACGAAGATCCCGAAATTGATGAAGACATGTTTATGGACCTGGACAACGACGTGACCACGTTACCCAATACATCCACAGACACCACGATACATACCACCGCACAGGTCCAACCCTACCATGACGACAGCGACGATGATTTGTTGGCGTGATAACGAGAATATTGGTGTGCTCACATATCTGGATGGTGTTGTATATATGATCAGAGTGTCATTTGACTGGATTGAGTATGAGTGAATTCATTGTGCTGGTTCGTGTCGGCTGGTATTTTCCATGACAATGTACCTATGTATGTAAGATCATTCATTAATATTCCAACTTCATCACACACTGTTATATCTTATCTATTGTCCATTTCCTACAAACATTGCTCTCCACAAATTGATAACGCAGAACACCAAGGGGCTGCTCCTTTCTAGCTGTTCTGTCTGTACTTTCTGTCCGACGCATGCACAGTTACACAGTGCGGGTGTTGATCCTGTGTAACTGCACATGCGTCAGACAGAAAGTACAGACAGAACAGCTAGAAAGGAGCAGCCCCCAATCACAGCTCTGACACAAGAACGTTTCTCTCTGAAAATTTGCGAACCATTTTCTCGACTATTTCCTTCTTCTTTTTTTATTTTATATTAACACATATTCTTTATCAAATTTTCTACATTTTTAACGTTTTGTTTTGTTTCAGATGATTGTACGTATTTTAATGAGTATCTTTCCCATTTGTGTTGCATTATGATTGTCTGCAATATATGATACTATTTCTTTTTCATAGTTTACATAATATATATTTATTATACTAGATAATGCGATAATATGTTAAAAGTAGTTCAAAGCATATAAGACTTATCTATGGTAAGTAGTGTTCTTGAGTTTGTGTTCTTTTCAGAAGACAGTTAAATGTACGCAACTGTAGCTATAGTTTATTAAGAAAACCCAAAAATAACAACTGACTATAAATGTCAGACATTTAGTTCATCCACTTTTCATTATTAAACTTGAAGTACATTTAGTATATTACGTTCCAATTGTATTTACGACAATTATGTTGTATTGCAATTGTATGAGTGAGATATGTGTTGTAACACATACCACAACATATTGCAAATACAGTATTATATCTCGTATAGAGTATTATATCTAGTTAGGAGATCAACATATCTGTCAGTTCTAGCACACACATTGCTAAGCAGTGAACTTGTGGATTTATCAGAAAGGTAAACATGTTAAGTTTGATATCCAGATGTTTAATGTTATGTCACAAACTATGATACTAAACACGTCTAGTTTTGTACTTGATTCTGTCCACTGATGAAGCAGTGAGTATGCACATATCAAACAGATTGAAAACAACACAGATTTTAGTGTTTATTTTAGATCCTAGCTTTCCCATGTGGAACATGATTACTTTGTTCTCTATGTCTGACTATTTATCTCAGAGAGAGAGAGAGAGAGAGTGTGTGTGTGTGATTGTGTGTGTGTGAGAGAGAAAGAGTGTGTGTGTGTTTGTGTGAGAGAGAGAGTGTGTGTGTGCATGAGAGAGAGAGAGAGTGTGTGTGTGTGTGTGTGCACCCATGTGTGTATGTGTTTCTCTGTCAGAGTATTTCACCTAGTGGTACCAATCCCAGGATCATCCATTGGACATACTCGCTTTCAATTGAGTCAGCGAGATCGGTGTGTTAACAGTTTTAACCCAAACCCAAAGCAATATTGTCTTCCATTTCGTTCCAGGTATTCATGCATTAAATAATATGCTCACAAAAATACTTATACTTTCAATAATTAATATTTATTCTGTTATTTGTATTTAATGTATAGTTTTACGTTATTTTTATGAGATTACATATATAGACTAATATTTTGATATAAACACTATCAATAAAGAGGCATGATATTAAAATGGTGGTAGATAAAGTGGAGGTATATTACAACATTAATGTCATCATTAATACCTAGCACCTGAATATGATCATGATATTGTTCATTAGTACTGATCATTTTACTGATGTATCATTGTAGAATGACAGCTGTTGTACTGTGTATATATTATATAATGGTGTACAATATGGGATTACTTACAACAGTTTAATTTAAAAGATGTGTTTTATTTTCATACTCACTCTGTGCTTAATACTGTAAATCACGAAATTAATGCGTCACTAATTTAATGCGACCTCTATATTTTAGATGTAAATGTGACAGCAATAAAATGCGAAAGGCCATGTCTCCGTACATTTTTTCTCCGGTCTTACCTTTAACCCTCTCCCTGCTGAATAAAATCAAAGTGTTCTATTGCTGCACGTGATTGGGCAACTTAAGCCACCTTCAGCAGGGAGAGGGTTAATGCGCAGCAATTAAATGTCACAATACGTCGGTCGCATTTTTCACATTAATATTCTGCTCGCATTAATTTCATGATTTACAGTAATCAATGGTTACAATTGGCACTTAGACTATGTCTTTAACCCACACTATTATTATGTTATATGCATATGTAGAGCGCACCATCCATGGTTACACTGTGCTCTGTCCAATGTTGAATGTATCCAGAGAACTCGTGGTATTTTACCACTCTTTGGATCGTCGCAAATTGGTGAAACATTAGAATCCGTAATCACTTGCTCACCATTCTTTGACTTTCTGTATGCTCTAGTCCTCCCAAATGCTAATTTTGACTGCTGTTTAATATATAGGTGCAACACTTTCGTTGTACTGTGCATGGTGTGTCTCTGAAAGAGCTTATTCTTCAGAACTGTATCTGGCAGTGTCCATGACAACTCCCAGTTGGTCTCATGATGTCTGCGGCTTGTTGAATACTGCCAGTGTCAAATGGTACTTGTATTGTATCAGCCTTTTCACAGGAATATATCAAATAAATCACATTTTGTTAGACCTAATTTTATGTTGATGAGTTTCCATGACTCTGGGCAACACTTGTCAACTTTTCTTATGTTGATTCAATGCAAATATACTATTAAATTATATCTTCATGTTTCCATTCCAGTCTCTTTAGTCTTTGTTCAGAAAAATGAATAGCTTGCATAATTTTATTGGTACTAATTTTGTTGGTCCATGTTATTTTCATATTTCCACCAGGAATGGAAAAAGTACTAATGTTCAAACCTTAATTCAGTTTTCAGTTTTAAATATGGTTACCATAGATGATCCTGACTGATAACATGTACCATCTTTATACATAATCATAACACTTGATTTCCATATTAGTTTAAGCATATTACACATTAAAAGTGTATTATTTCAATATATTTGTGACCAACAGACAATTATCTACTACCAACATAGCAAGTATCTGTGAGATATACACCAGGAATGTTAAGACCCTCTCACGAAACATGATTATGCTTGTGTCCGTTAATATACACACCTATTTTTTGTTGTTTATGATAAATCTAAAATGAAATTGAAATATGTTTATATTTTATTACTGTTGTTTTACCATTAATGTGTTTCGTTTCAACTACACTTCTCTCTGTGGTATCAGAAGTTGCATTTTGCAGAAAGAAAGCTAACCGTATGAACACAAATAGCAATGAACTAAGCATAGTTGTGTTCGTTGATAAAATCTGAGGTATGTTGTAGTCTTATTTAGTATTGTACTATATAAATCACAGGACATAACTTAATCATGCTTGGTTATTTTGGTAGTTAAGATGACATGAAGACAAAGTTATATTGCAATATTTTGAATAGTAAATGCCTGACAGTGATATGAATGAGTACTTTTTGTTATTGTGTAATGTTGCAAAATTGTTGCAGGAATATAGCTACGTCTTAAACTTCCAGCAGGAAGATTTCTCTGCTAGCATAATGACATTATCATAGATGCCATTTGTTCAGAGATACCTAACACTGTGATATGCCTTTTGTGATTTGTGCATGTATGTTGTGAATATAATTCACAAGAACAACTTAACTGTTTTGTATGAAATATAACGATGCATCATGTGTCCCTTTGGCTGTACAGAATAATGTATGTTTTTGAGGGAGCTATAATTGAAGGTATAATAAAACACGGACTGACATGAAATACTAGTAGTTCTTATTAAAATGACAGGAGATGTGTTCACCCAGTAGATAATGGGTACCCGGAAGGAGGATGTGGACATGTGACTGATAAACCTAGCACATTGAAAGGCAGTTTGGCTTGTATCCTCCGCAAGGAGTTGAGAAAGAACACGAGAGCATACTCGTCCACATCCTCCTCTGCCAACAGGGTGTAGCGCTTGAAATACTATCTTATCTTCGCTGCATACAGTACTATGATGATGTTGAATAGAACGACCTGTCTGGAGAGGATGACTGATCCATTGACCATACTGTAGCGCTATGAGCATGCTTTAGAGCGTTGCTTTGGCGCAATATAAATGTTCACATTAGTATTACTATATCCTATTCCCACTGAATGTTTACTGAATACCGTACTAGTAGTTTAAAATGTACTGTGTATTGGTCTATGCCTCCATACTACAATGCATTGCCATTATTCTAACTGGCTGAATATTCATTTACACATCTTACTTGCATGTACATGACATTGTATTACTGTTTATGATTTACCTGTGGATAATAATACATATGTTTTAAGACTACTAAACTGGTTCTTTTTAGAATGCTAACGACCTTAATTAATAGCCATTGCCACTATAAAGTTATGTCATCATCTACAAGTTATTGCTAATATTCAGACATTAATGTAAATGACATTTCGCCAATCCGGAAGCAACAACAAATATAAAAATTTAAATGGTATTTTAATTACGATATGGAAACTACTAAACAACACAAACGAGACGTATGCCATTATCTATCATGGCAATATTACGGGGTAATGGACACTGCATGTTGTGTGTCATCCATCTGATGGATTTAGATCCATCAATCTTTATTAGTTCATTTAGGTCCATCATTGCACACGGTACTAAGTTCCTGGTTGTGCTCAGGTAACGGCGGAGCACTCGCTACATTATCGGCTTTCCGTTTAGTCCAGAGTTAATCAGTCGTCTACCCAGGAACATTTACGGTGCACGTTTCTCTGAAACCATAGAATCCACTGATGCTAAAGCATACACCTATAGGCTATAATTACAGTGCTTTTTATAAGTTTTCACATTCATGATTGAAATGGTTGATATGGATTCCCATTGTATTAGTTGGTGATGTTTACGGCCTGATTTTAGTTCCCTGAATAAGTTGTTTATTGCTATTGCCAGGTGAAATGTTCTTCAAATTACCCTCTTCTCTGACAGTAATGAGTAAATATTGCCGTTTGTCGATTATTTTTAGGATAATTATTGAGGCTAATGAAGACGAGCAGTATACCAGGTCACTAGTGATACGCATTCATCTAGATCTGCCCTGCGTTTCACGAAAGGCTCGTACCGTTAGTTCGGAAGTAAATCGATACTTTACGTCATTTTCTGGTACAGTATAGGATCAGTGCGATAGTTAGCTGCAGTTCTGTAGCTAGAAGATGCCCCGTTTACTATTTTGCTATCTATTATGGGCACATAGCAAAATCGTAAACGGGGCATCTTCTAGCTACAGAACTGTAGCTATGCGATAGTACGCCATGATTTAGGCTTGGACTACAGTACAACCGCGTCTTGAAATGCCGACCTGATCACATGTACACCCCTCTTTATTTCCAATATTTTGGCCATGTTATAACCTTTGACGTGTTGTAGCATGTTTAACCCTCTCCATGCTGGAGGCAACCGGAGATACTCTAAAGAGCAGTGTCTGTGCCTAATCCAACAGGGAGAGGGTTAAATGTATAATTATTTGTATGTGATTATGGACGACATTTGGAAGTAACAATGACACAGTTTCAAAAGGATATTATTGGTAATTGCAACTCGCAAATTTGCTATGCGAACAGTTTTCTAGCATGTGTGCACAAGTGGAAAACAATGTAACGTGATAAAACATTGTTAATCAAGCAAGTCATTTTCTTGGATTTGAAAAACAACATACAATTGCATGTAAAGAATATATGAATACGGTATCCTTTACAAAATAACCCGGTACAACGTAGCATATAGGCTAGACAATAATTGCATTTATACGTGCAAAAATTGCTATATATCCAATTAGTAAAATTCACTCGTGCATATAATACATGGTCATGAACTGATTACAATATCGACCAGATGACTACTATCCGGCGTTGTGAATCTATACATGTGGCATGTCATGTTCTGTTATTTCTATCAATGTTGTAGTTTGGTCGTCATTTGCATGTATATTGAATGTGGCATAGGTTATAAAGCACTAATATAGTAATAAGAATAAAGGTGAGTTGCAGGCCAGGGATTGGTTATTAATGGTAATTCCACAAGCGCTACGTTTAGCCATTCAAATAAAGCCAGCTTTATTAAACAAGAGCGCCAACTCTCATATGTGTAATGAAGTCATAATGTCACGTTTTTGCTGCGACTTTGAGCCACGTTTCTGAGTCAATTCAGACATCCACGTTCTAGAAAAAGATTTGCAAACTCCGAGTTTAATCACAATGGGGTTGAATTTCATAGGGAATATTCTGTGCAGATCCACGCTGATCTCAGAGCACATCCTGTACAGGAAATTCGAGCAATCTAAGTGATATGTTTTTCTTGATTTCTATACTTCCGCAATTACCATGTTCTGTTCTATTATTATTTTTTTAACCTCATGCCGAAATTCTCGGCCTAAGTGAACTAAAGGGTCTTTTCTGGGAAACTGAACTTTGCGATAAGGTGTATTTGGTGGTATCCGATAATACATTGGTTCGATGTGTGTTAACACTGTCGTCTATGAGGTCTGAATTGGTGGCTCATGACCGATAATGGGAAACCCAACTGGTTTGCACAATTAATGGCCTATTATGGGTCGATCACACTGGCATGGCCCGAATGCTATTCCGTTTGTTTTCCGTATACGAAAGTGGTGTGGGTTTTTTTAACTGGCCGAATGTCCCGAATGTCCCTCCACAATGTATAACCGAATGCTTTCCGTTTGTTTTCCGAATGTTTTCAGTATGGTTTCAGAATGGTTTCAGAATAGACCGGATACTTCCCGCATGTTGACTTCGAAAGGTTTCCTTTCCGAACGCTCTACGTATGCTTTCCGAATGCTTTCCGAACACGAATCGACCTAGAATGGACCGAACTCTTTCAGCATGCTTTCCGCGCGCTTTCCGAACGTTTTCGGCTTACTCTGAAGTCCGGCCTGAACACGTTCGGAAAGCAACGTCATGTTCTAGGTCCATTCGGGGATGTTCGGAAAGCATATACGGAACCCAGCACCTCCACATTTTCATTCAGAATGCACCAAGAACTAGACGCATGATTCCCGAACGTTTTCCGTCCTAGAATGCTTACCGAATACTTTCCGAATACACATGGACGCCACATTCGGATGGTCGATGAACATTATTTTAAACATGCACAACACATTTTTGAAGCATCCGTACGTAGCCGAATAGCCAGTATGCTCATAGAACACACGAATGCTTCCCGAATTTGATCCGTTCGCTCCCCGAACACACAAATTCCTATTCGGAAAACAAACGGAATGGCATTTAGTAGGGCCAGTGTACGTGATCGACCTATTATATGAATTATTGCCTCGCAAACTATTATGCCTAAAACCAACTTGGTTTAATTTCAACGCATAGAGGCCACACCAGCACACACTACATGTACTTAGTGCGATCCAGAACTAGGAATAATCCTATTCGCTGTCAACTATTTCTGGATAGAAAGACAAGCAGTAGTCATGGCTGAAGAATGTGTTGTCTCTAACACTACAACATTTGAGAAAGAAATAACAAACCTTTTGGAGAAACAGTAAGAATGTAACATCAAATGAATGCTTCATTATGTGCAAATTACATTCAAATATAATATGAATATAATATACACATGAATTGGAAGTTGTGATTATTTAAAGAGGTGTTTCAGCAATCCTGAAATTAAAGTTGTTTTATGGAAGAAGCTACACTATGTTCTTATTACAGACTTAAGAATTAGGATGTTTTAATAGCAAGCATTTCCTATTTTGTTATTAAATATGATAGTATACTATTAACTAATCAAGCTAATTATTTACACCGTTTTGATCCATTGACTGGGGATAATAGTGTGGCCTTAGGGGGTGGATTTGGCGCATTATAAGTGGCCTATTATTATTAGTATTATTTATTATTATTATTAGTATTATTATCATTACCGGTACTAAATAATAACGGAAATAATAGTGAATAACGTGCATGGTTGCACTAACTCATAATAGTTCTAAAACGGACACAGGACAACATATTTCCTGGTAATAGCCTGTGTTACAATGTTACAACTGGTAATAGCTCTTCGTAAAGCCGATCGATGTCGGCAGTGGCTCAAGCCCTTCCTGTCCATTAATCTAGCTGGATCGTCTTGACTTCAGTGAGCGCTTCACCACCTCCAGCCAAACAGACACTGTTAGACATCCCCAGTGAAGGACATGCGCATGAAGTATGCTGTAAAAGCTCAACAAAATAAATTAAGGGCCGGAGATATTTTGTGGGGAATCGTTCTACCAAATTTCTGACTCGGCTTGAGGAATGTTCTGCTGTTCTTCTTCCAATGCATTCTGCACGTTCTTGAAGAGTACCTGGAGCTTGTAGACGTTCAGGAAAGTCATCGTTGCCAAAGCAATATAAAGATAAATGTATGTGTCCGAAAAGGCTACTGGGGTTACTTAATTGTGTTGAGCATACTAAAGTACTATATTGCTCATGCTGTGACCGTTATCTTTCTCTAAATCTAACCGAAAATAAATCGACGATGCAATCTTAATAACGATCACATTTAAACACGTATGTATTTGTTGGTCTATAGGTTATAGAATAGTTGTATGAAACTAATTTATCAGATGAAAGAATTCAGTCTTTTTGAAATGGACATTACGGTCTCCCCAAAGAGGTTGATCGTTTACGGACTGTGCTGTAGCTGGCCATCACCATACAACTAATATTCGGATCGACCAAGCGATATTCGCAGATAATGCGCTCAGAACTAAGCGAAATGTATTTGTGGAAATGGGCGAAAGGCGTAATTGAAGTTGGCGGAGATGTCGAGAATTTTTTTATCAGCTATTATACATAAATGTAAACGCTTTCAGTTTTCATATGTTGAATTATACATAGAATAAACACTCCGAGTGAAATCTGATGTAGAATTATATTTCTTAAAATTCAAATTAACTGCAATTTGATTGATAGGAGCAACTCGTGACTAGTTTATATCTCATTTACGAGATGTAGAAAGGTTTTTACTAGTGCATGCAGACGAAGCTAATGTTAGGTCACACGGTGAACATACATGATGTATCTAAAGGCGAATAATATATACAGTCACTGTTATCTAGAATTTGCAAAGTATGTGTTGATTAATAGAAATTACCATGCAAAGCTGTGATAACTATTTTTGTCACGATCATACGATTTGACATGCCAGCTTGCCTTCAAGTGTACTTCTGTGCCAGTGCTTCATGTCGGTATTATTATTATATACTGTGTGGACAATTATACGTATCCTCCTATCATGTCTAAACATACACAGGAATGCAGAACAGTACTACAGTATTACACTCAGGTTGTTAACTACAAGATGTGAGATACCAAATAAATATAATGTGTCTAATATGTACAAAAAGGTGGAGGAGGTTACACGAAAACGTGTTTATATTATTTTATATTAACAAAGTTGGTCAACAATGTTGAATACCATTTTAATAATATACAAAAAAAACCCAGATAAATGGTAAATAAATTCCATATACACACAGACATGCAATCGTAGCGCTACACTCGTTTCGTGGAACGGGACCCATGTCTGTTAGCATCTTCCCATTTGTACTATAACCTATTTGTCACACACATTATATCTACACAGGTCGTGGCTGATCCCCCTATAATCCCCTTGCTTTCTGATTCCCGCCAGACCAATGAAGAGAACCGACGATACTAAGAACGTTATCTGCAGAATACTTCATGATATAAAACATACAGTATAGTTATTCCTGCCATTCCTAATATGACTGAAATATACAGCAATATTCATAAAGTAAAGTTTTTATGAATTACATTTTTTTTTTTTAAAACCCCGATAGTTAAGTATGCGATAAACGTTTCCAATAATTATGTTAATACAAGTCTACACAAAGCGTTGAAGGATACATTTATACACATCGCATAACTGTAGGCTACTGGTAAGGGTTTTTATTTCAATATCACGTTAGTTAACAGTACCGGTACATCAACCAAGTTTTAGTAGGCAATTCATCGCTACCGTGAGTACACGATGGCAAATTGGGAATTAAAATAATTGGTTCTTTGTCTGACAAATCGGTAACGATAACTGTTATTCTACCGTACGACGTTTTAGGAACATTACTTTTATCGTTATTCTATCGACTCTGCTGTGTTCATGTTGAGCGTAGGAAGCCACTAGTTAACACGTTACGCTGGTATAAACTGCCAATATGCAATTCAGTCTAGATACGGTATATATATTCAACGGATTACTGGATTGGTAATGTACTCGAAATGTCAATGAAATACTTACTTCAATAGAAGCCGTGCACCTACATACTGTTGTTAGGAATTATAATGGAGCATGTGTCGTAAACATAATGAAAATACAGATATACTGTATATAATGTTATTAGGATAGTGTGTGCGTGTGTGCGTGTGTGTGTGTGTGTGTGTGTGTGTGTGTGTGTGTGTGTGTGTGAGAGAGCGCGCGCGAGAGAGATAGAGTGACAGAGAGAGAGAGATAGAGAGAGGTGATGAGAGACGCATTGCTAAATCAGACCTATACAGTGGACAACAAGATAGAGTAGTTGGAGAAAGTAAGACACATGTAAATATACACAAAGAAAAAAGTTAAGCACCCCTACGAAATTTCTGACTGACGAATTTAAGAAATGTTGGCATGCAATTACTGACGTAAGTAAGTCATGGCAATGTGTGTGAAAGGCAAGAATAACATTCTGACAATAGGAAAACACACAAAAATGTCTGATGTGATGAATATTTAATCACAATATGGTCGCAACCTCACCAGTCGTGTTTTCACCCCAAAACA
>JAVCKZ010027118.1:0-19608 GCA_034780755.1 Lepetodrilus elevatus | reverse complement strand
TGTTTTAGGTGTGTCTGAAAGATAGCAGCAGAGGTAGTATAGTTGGGATGCTGGTGAGATATGGTGTATTGGGGTGGGGGTGGTCGGTGGAAGGGTCTAGCATACCACTGGGAGTGCACATAACATACAGCAGTGGTGTTTTACCCATACATCATACGCAGTATCAGCTTATGTCTGCATAGCATAGGGTCAACAACAACATTATCATCTTACAAACTACAGTGAGTGAATATGGAGTTTAACGTCGCTGCGGGAATCTTTCACCCGTTCGCGACGATTACACATTACAGTAGTTGTGTTAAGTTACACACTTCTAAAACAGGTCTCAGTCTATTTGTTCGTACAGCTGAAAGACTTGAGATCTCTATTGTGATATTAACTGCTGCACAACTATACATTCTCTGCAAGGATCAAGTTGAATATGTGTTTTCTGTAATAATTAGATAGAGAAAGGATCTAATAGGAGCACTAGTTGATAAAATGCATAAAGACATGCTGTAAGAATTCAGTGAGGAATATCATTTTTAAAAACCATCACAAATCTGTCAAATGCAATGTTGAACATTCGTTTATGGTGAAAGTATTGTCACAGTTGTATGTTTTGAAATGACAACTCACTTGTAGTTGGTGATGCTAAATCCATTACAATCATAATATGTAGACGCCTTCATAAAATGTTCAAACCAACACTTTAAATATATTTTTTTCTAATTATGTTTACTTCATGTTTTTCAAGTTATTAACTGAATATTTTTCAAAACTGATTGATTGATTTATTGCTGAATATCGCTGCGGGAATTTTTCACCAATAAGTGATGAAATATTTTCAATATATCCAGAAAAACCCCATGACTAAACCACATAATATTTTTATTTATATCAAAATCACTGCTCAAGTGAATGCATTTATGAAAAAAAGAAGTTGATATGCTTCTAATTAAAGCTATCTTGATATAGGACTAACATATGTCATTTGGCATAAATAGAGAACGGGAGAAAAACATAATTTGACATGCATCTGTTTTAAAATGACGTACAGAAGTATGTAATTGTACACGTTACAAGTACGTTCAATCTGACATGAAACTAATCAAAGTGTTCAACAACATTGCTGTATACATGACAGAAATCACAAACTGTTGTGTGACAATGTACACACAGACTTGTGTAAACAGAATAAGAGATCCCCTGATTACTGACGTCTCGGGGTACGTTCCGCCAGCATTCCACTCCACGATAACGCCGGGTCAGGTACGTAAGTAAGTGGGTAGATATATGCACGTCTCGTGTAGTTGTTTCAAACACGGCATGTGTTGTGCACGTACCGTTTACTTTCTTATCAATAATGTGGGTGTGACTTTCCGTTGCATGTTAAACTCAGTAATCCTCAGTCCTTTGATAACGGCTTGGGCGAGATTATATAATGCAATATTAAAAATACAAAGCAAACTAATAATAGCAATTCCATTTCCGTATCTCTTATAGGTATCACCCAGAAAATAAACTAAAGTTACATGTTAACCAACATGTTCCGTTTCTCTCATTCTCACCCAGTAATAATAAAGTTAAGTTACAGTTTATCAAAAGTGTTATGCTTCTATAGTTCTCACCAAGTAATAAGAAACTAAACTTACACTCACAGGTTAACGAAAGTGTTGTTTCTATAATTCTCACCCAGTAATAAAACAAAAGTTACATGTTAACTAAAGTGTTTTGTTTCTATAATTCTCACCCAGTGATAATAAACTTGAGCTACAGGTTAACAAAAGTGTTCTGTTTTTATAATTCTCACCCAAGTCATAATAAATTAAACATACAGGTTAATGAATATGTTCTGTTCATATAATTCCCACACAGAAGGGATAGAAGTTCCCACTTGCCCGGCGGCCCAATCCATTTCTCCTAATGTTAAAGGTATCCTACTGGCTAGTAAAACTTTCATGTTTTGTTATTTATATAATTATTCGGGCGAGTATGTTTTAAAGTTAAGTTCTAACCCTGACCCAGTAATAACAAACTAAATTTGCAGATCAATGAAACTTCTGTTTTTAAAACTATAGTCCCGTAATAAGAAATTAAAGTTACAGGATAACTAAAGTGTTCTATTTCTATAATTCTCACCAAGAAATAATAAACTAAAACCAAAGGTTAATCAAAGTGTTCTGTTTCTATCATTCTAACTTAGTAATAATAAACTCAAGTTACAGCTTAACTGAAATATTCTGTCTCAAAATTCTCGCACAGCACAGGTCAACTAAAGTGGGACGTCTATAAATCTCACTACTTAGCGACTATTAGTTAACCAAATAAATCTCAACCATTCAATAAATTAACAATTGCAATTTGCAACTTAAAGCCGGTAGCAGACTATGCCATTATTCTCGGAGCAATCAGCTCTGCGCGCCATCACGGCGAGATGAAATATGCTGCATCTCAGCGAGCTAAGTGACTGCGACATGGCTCGCAGAGACGATTTCCCAAATCAAACTTGTTTGATATTCGGCTGCGCGCTTTAAAACTGCGCGGTCTGTCGCAGTAGTTTATGCTAGTCTTCTACACCCCGCGCAGTAATTTAGGAGCTCTGCGAGCTATATTTGTGCTCATCCAATCAAATCCCTTCTCCAGTTCATGTAACTTCAAAATATCAGCCTCCAGATAACAAAGGGGAGTAACTCGTCTTTGTTAAATAATATAAGCGCGTGTATCTGATGACTGCGCGGTCAGTAGCAGACTACCTTGCAGTAGTTTATAGCTCTGCGACATTAAATATCTCGCAGTCGTTAAACTCGCAGAGCTCATTTTCATAGTCTGCTACTGGCTTAACGAAAATGCACTGTGGCTTTACTTATAGAGCTCGCCCAGTAAATAAATAAGTTTCCTGTCATTGAAGGTTAGACTAGTAACAGCACACACAGAGACGTCACACACCATCCAATTCTTCACTACCCAGCAGTCAGATGTGCGCATGTCTTTTAACACGTACCAATGTGTAACTTCATCGGATTGACAAGGGATTAAGTGAAATCGAGTCGGTTCAGAACATAACTGTTAGAAATATAATCCTCCCCATCCTTGAAATCATGTACAAAATATACAGTACATGTGACATAAATGTTGGCTAAAAACATCTTTCTTCTAAAAGTTTAATCTAGGAAGTACATACATATTGGAAGTGTTACCGGTAATACATTTAACATTTCTGAAATCCAAATAGACTGTTATATATATGTCTGCCCTCTGTACTTGCATGTTATGAATATGATATATGACTGTCTATGTGTATTTGTCTATGTATTTGGATGTCGTAACACATATAGCATTTGTTATGATCTATATTCCTAGTCACACAGATTGAGACAAAATAGGATCAAGAAGATACAAATGCGTGCTCTAGTGAACACATTGATAAGAAGTGTTCCAATATACCTCCAGGTTGTGAAGAATCCACATAGACAGTCATATATCATAACATGCGAGTACAGAGGGCAGACATAATTAAATTACGAAAAAATATGATGTTGTAACTGATAATTATCAGTATTGATGTCTTGTCAGTAGCATAATTAAGGCCATAACAAATACAGATTATATATATCAGCATACGGTACATCTATGGAACACATCCACGCGGTAGTACTTGTCATTGTGCCACGAAGGCTGTGGGTGACATTCGTGACCAAATTTCATGAATTCCAAAGCGATTAATGGGAACTTTGCTCCTGTAACCCACTAACTTAAATTCACAGCATAATGTAAGCTGCACGCAACACGATGTATGCTACGTACGTAAACGTCATTCCTTAACCCTCTCCCTGCTGAAGGCGACTTAAGTTGCCCAATCGCATGCAGAAATAGAACACTTTGATTTTATTCAGCAGGGAGAAGGGTTATGAGTCATGAAAAGCAACAGATTTTTTTTTTCAATAACATGAATATAAATGATTCAAATGTGATCTATTCGTGTGGAAGGAGCTTTATATACAGTATGATATCATAATGTCCACAAAAAAATACCATGTCAGCAGGTTCTTTCATCGAGGTTTGAAGCTAATGACTTCTATAACATTCATTGAAGAAAACGACATAGTGGTCATCATATCAGTAAATATAAAACGTAACTTTGTGATATAGTTGATTTGAGCTTCATTTTATCATTCAAATTCATATCTCGACATACGAACCGGTTACACATATAAATATTCATATCTCATGAAACTTGTTTTCTATGCCTTTTATGTAAATTTAAAAAAACATCTATGTCATCAATCATTTTAATTTTAAGATTTCCTGTTTGGTAAAACTAACAATCTCGTACCCTCAAAAGAATTCTGGCAAAAACCTTTTTTTCTTCCTATTGGTAAAAGTTCAAGGTCTTGAACATAATTTATACATTTTAATGTATATATTTTTTTTTAACGTTTAAACGGGTGTTCATGTCGCATTCGTGGCTCGAGTTACGTTCAGTTTGTCACGGAGTCAATCCGAGGGTTCAACAACATTTGTAAATACCCGTTGAGAGTCACCAGACCCCGGACGTGGACAAAAGACCCGGTAGTGATGCGCATGGAGACGGGTGGCAAAAGTACGCCTACTCCAGGGACTAAGAAGCCAGGCAGCTGTATTGTGGAGCCCTGACATGTGTTTCAGTACAGGGTCCTACTGTAAACTGGGTGATAAATAGTTGGGTGCAAAACAGGTTGCAAGCCATAGCGATATCGTAACAGGAAATGACGTAAGCCTCGGTTTACAACCTGGTTACCTGTACAACACTGTCCGGAAATACAGCCCTGTTGTATTACATAACTAGGAAGGTGTACACATTGAGCAGTGTATTAACTATTGACGTGTCTGCCTATTATACAAAACACACGATGCATCGTACGATAGTCTCGAATACCGGTACAACTACAATAGGGGAGTAACCGTTCAAGGATAGTCAACGTAAAACCCACTCAAACCTGGATTATAGCATTTAAATGCTAGCAATAAAATAATAATGAGACAATATGCATGTTTATGAGGAGCCAATTTCATGCTCATTGGGAATGCTAACTAATATTTTTCATAAATACAAGCAAACAAGTATTAGTGAAAGATTCTAGAAAGCGATTTTAAACCCCATAAAAAAAAAAAATTTAAATTTAAAAAAATACAAAATAAAAAAAGAAGCAAACAAGTATTTCAACATTCCGAAACATGTACCCCCAAATAAAGGATAACATTTGTAATAAATTGTCATTAATGTTGTCAGCATACACAGATAAATTAGAGTTTGTTCAATCTTGAGTGTACAGCTCGACAGCTCGACACAAGAGTTATTTACTTTACACTACTAACATGAATAAAGTAAATATTTTTCAAGACTTTTAACTCGGTTGTCGGGGTATCACACTTTAAAAGCAGTCAGTGAGGAACTGGTGTTTAATAAGCTATTGACAGTTATCTCAATAAATAAACCATGTATTGCTGTTACTGATATGCAATATCAAAATAATTATTTGGACATACTCCTGATGGTATTTTGGCTAATAATACAAGACGTCTGAAGGGTTACCGTATATGGGTTGATGTAATGTTTATGTGAATACCTGCACCCAGGGCCCCAATGCGGATGCATGTAACAGTTGATCACATAACATCAATAGATTGTAGGTCATTTCACCAGCAATGACATAATTTGTTTTGACGTCAAGATTTTCAACATGTCGGACATGCAAACAGGCGATAGCGTTGATCCAAGACATACCAGATGGCATTTTTTCTAAGCACAAAGTTTCACCATATTATTTATGCCTGTGTACAAGTTGTTACCTGCGCCATGATTGCCTTGCAAAGATAAATTTTGTCGGACATTTCTAGCAAGGAAAATCAAGTCGGGCCCAACTATAAGCATAACTGTTTTCTGATTGGCCGACACTAACTGGGAGATTGACAGCTAGGGACAGGTTAATTATCGCACAATTACTATAGGAAGCCAGAATGCGGTCCTATGATGATAACAAATTAAAGCTGTTTACTTCTAGTTTCGATTTTTAATTATCCCAGCGACTTTGTAGTTAATAGCAAAGATACTAAGATGGTGATGCATATTTATCCGACATTCTTTGAACTACAAAAAAAAAGGAAAGAAAAAAGGAAATGTTATTACAGTATGTGTAGATGTCCAATAAACAAACAATGTAGTTTATTGTAAATAGAAGAAAAAGAAAAAGGAAATATATGAGTGTAAGTGTCCAGATGACCAGAAACAAAACAAACAACGTAGAGTTTATTGCAAATGGAAAAAGAAAGAAAAGATGTATGTATTTGTATCAAGAAACACCAAAAACAATTTAGAGTTTATTGCAGTTGGATTGTCTTCCATGTCAAGGCTTTACTTTGAAGTGGCAAGTCACTTTCTGTGTGCATTATCTAGCAGATACGCACGGATGTCTAGGTGATCAGACTGTCTTGTCAGGAATGTAACTATACCCACGAGTCAGCCAATAGCAAAACGAGTCCACCAATAACAAACACATGCCCATCCGCTGCCTCGACTAATGACATCTCGGAGATTCTACAGTATGCAAACCACTTGCGTGAAAACGCGTACCCGACAATCATCTCGATTTCATTTCAAGTAGTCAACATCTTGTTGACTGCCTGTATTAGATATCATGGGAATGGTTGCAGAGATCTGATATCTAGATCACAAATTTCCTTTTAACATCTTTATGCATTCAGGTGACAACTGCATACAATGGTACCGAGTATCTTTCTTTACTACCACACAATTGGTTCCAAGCTGATGACGACGACCACCCATTTCCCCCCTCAAAACATGCATTTTTACACGTACTTTCTTCAAATTGACATTTTCCAGATTGACTTAAATTCAGAAAAATCACTGCTTGAATCCACAGACACAATAGATAAACACCAACCTTTATCCAAACAAAACCAAATTACAAAGCTATCTTGACATAAGAATATTTATGCTATTACATGAAAAGGGAAGTATGAGCGTTAAAAGCCCTGCTCTAATGAACACATTGAAGACAGGTAATTTCGAGACACTTGGGAGTAGACGCAGACGAACTGTGACCCACTCTGTAGCCGTATACACATGAACAGTTACATCTGCGGCTCGGTAAGTACATGGATCTTCTCTGGTGGCGATCCGTGAAGAAACGATGAAGCTGTCGTGTATCACTGTCGAGACTGACAGGTTTGTTAATATGTCTGCATGCCCACCATGCTTTAATTCATCGGCATAGAAAGACATACAATCGCAAATTCAAGGATATTAAAATAAAAATGTAATAATTAAAAGTACATTCAATTGGAAAGTTTTTCTGATATAAATATTGTTGTTTAAAAAAGATTTTAAAATTTAAAATTAAAATTCAGTTTGTAAAATATTTCGTATTTATTTCATACTTTAATAAACGCCCTTAGGTCAATTTTCTTAACGCCCCGGGCGTTTAATACCTCAAATACAGTAATTTCTTTTGAGCCACAAGAATCGCTTTTCATTGATCTAAGGTATAACCAATTCTATAGTACTCCTTGATATGATAACCGAAATATGAGACAAACTGCAGTTGGCTATAATTTATTTGTCATCTTAAAAATTATTCTGCATGGTCGGTTCAGTTGATTAACTAATACTCGCGTAACTGCGCATATGATAGCTCCCATTGTAAAATATTTCAACTTTCGTTTCTGACGTAAACAACCACAAAATCTGCTTAACCCTCTCCCTGCTGGATTAGGCACAGTCACGGCTCATTATGTAATCTCCAGTTGCCTTTAGCATGGAGAGAGTTAACACAACACCTGGCCCCGAGATTACGAAACTTCCTGAGCACAAAAACGTACTCAGACTATGACGTCACATGACGTTTTATGAACACAGAAACGTACTCAGAAAAGTTTCGTAATCTCGGGGCCTGGGTATCTGGGAATTGAGATTAAACATTACTTTTGTGTTGGTTTATTTAAAAAAACCAATCTGTTTTGATCAATCTACTATAAAGTATGGATACTATTTCAGGCATTGTATGGTGGCAAACTGCCCTTGTTACGTTGTATGCACGGTGGCAAATTCTGGTGGCAAACACACTGATTGTATTGTTGCTTAACGTCACTGTGGGAATCCTTCGCCCATACGCAAGAAATACAAACATACTGAGCACATGCAAACATCCAAGTCCATGTGACATGCAACCATCATCTTGGTGAATGAGTACACATATGGATATTAACTTCAATACTGACCGTCCAATGAACAAATTAACAACAACCCTGTTAGTATACTTGTGTAGGTATTTTTGACATATTTAAAAAGAAATAAAAGTACATGTACTAATGTTAATGGTACTTGCAGGTTTACTGCAACATTCAATGCTATGGATATTGCGGGTTTCTTCCTGCCCTAAACTGACAGGCCATGATATAAGTGAAAGAATCTTGAAATTGGCTCTAATCCCAAATTAAAAAATGTAATTATTTTTTAAAAGTTACTAATTGCATGCTAAATTGTCATTGTGATGGTGTCAATGAATGTCAAATCGGTCCGAAATCCTGGAATAGTGAATTATTGTTTTACGTCATAGAAATCCTGGAATAAAAAGCACTACAATGTTATAACAAAGACAATACTGTTCCCTTCATAGAGAATTGCATGACATCTTTGAATCTTACCAGAGTTAGGAATATCAGTATCATCAGAATCCTTTGAGATCACATCCATGACAACCAGACAAGAACTGATGTCCATCAATCCGTCCAATGAAGACAATCAGTCCAATGAAGACAATCACTCCAATGAAGGCAATCCGTCCATTGAAGACAATCACTCCAATGAAGACAATCAGTCCAACGAAGACAATCAGTCCAATGAAGAATATCAGTCCACTGCAGACAATCAGTCCAATGAAGAGTTCATTGCTTATTATTCCAACTTCGACTACCTTTGCTGAAAGCTAGATGACATTCTGTTCATGGTGTTCTCTTGTCCGACACAAGGTATTACCAAGTCGTGTGTTTGAGCGTTACTTCTTCAAACATTTGGAGATCAAACTCTCAAGTAATCGTTGTGGCTAGATTCAATAAGGGCAAAGTTGGCTAAATCCATGTTCATATCAGGAAGACTTAAAAAAACAGGAGTCACAGTTGGGTGAGAAAAGACACAAATTAAACACAAATTCTGAAGTTGACACAACTGTAGGCTTTCATTGATCATGTTCGTTGAGACATCGGTTGTATCGACGTACGCGTCATTGGGCAACAATGCTAACACAGACCTTCATAAATGTTTACATATTTGGTTAGATGGTCAAAGGCAATGGTCAAGCCACAGAGAAGTGACCATTGACAATAAAAAAGAGACATCATTCAGAAGTACTAGCAATCATGCTGACCAAACCATATCCAATATACCGCTAACTGCCAGAATGTCTTCAAGCCATGCCAGACCTATGAATACCATTACAAATAGGCCGCCGGTAAGGGATAATCCGGTAAGAATGTTCTCAATCCTTAAAGCCTTGCCTCAAAGACTTGACCAAGACTTCGGCTACATCCAGTAAAGCACGGAGCTATGCTTGAGTGGTCATAATCTCGTGTTGACCTTATTAGCCCAGTAGAACACAAATCCCCGTCAAACTTAGTCGAGGAGATCACTGCCAATGAAATATCCGTCAATAGTCTACATGGTCTGATAAGTATACTTTGCAAGAAGTTTGCCAACGGGAGCGAACATTAGTTTAGTGTTTTTATAGTAGCGTGGCCAGAAGTGACATATTTGTTCGGAGCTCATGGCAGTAGAACATGCAGTTGGTTAATGAGCATGACTTTGCAACTTGAAAATGGATAATCACAATCGAGAGATGCACGTCAACATTATTTGTCATGCTAGTCATGTTTTACCTGGAGTTTGCCCCGAGTGATCTATCATTCGACGAAACCGTGAGTCAAATCCTGGTTGTCATTCTAGGAATTTTTTAATTTTTTAATGAATCCTTAATTTTATTGTTGCACTCTAGCTCATGCCACGATACTTGGAGCCATTGTCATTGTAAGCATAATGTACTATCTATATTTATAGCCATTGCTCGTGCAGGGATCGGTCTTAACACTAGCCTGCTAGCCCTAACCCTTTCTCATAATGTTAAAGGTATCCTAATATATGGACTAAATTTGTTACTTGAATCATTATTCGGGCTAGTAGCTTTGAAAGGTAAAGTTCTATTCCTTTCGTGGACTTTATATTGAAATACTGGTCTGAAAAACTGTGAAATAGTGGTCTAAAACGTCTACTTCATTGAAACAGTGGTGTAAAACTTCTACCTCATTTATTCACAGGAAAAAAGCCATGAATGGATACTGAACATGTTATGTATTGTTTGAAGCACATTTTAACAGGGATCGGAATTAACATTAGTCCTCTAGCCCGGGCCATTTCTCTCAATGCTAAAGGTATCCTAAGGACTAGTAAAACTTCATAACATTTGTTATTTGTCTCACTATTCGGGCTAGTAAGTTTTAAAGTTAGTTTCGATCGCTGTTTTAACCCTATCCATGCTGGAAGCATCCAGAGATGCCATAAAGATATTTATCTGTGCCTAATCCAGCAGGGAGGGTGTTAATACTGCACAAAGCTACTTGTTGTACAACATAATATATACTGCATGCACTACAGGTTGTAGCACATAATGAATTATTGCATAATGTTATGTTACAGGTTCCATGCCATCATGATCAATGGATATTTCAAGTGACAGAAGGTATTTAGCCACTGGCTATTGGACATCGCAGGAAGAAAACAAATCACTGGCCACAGTGCATGCTACAGGTTTGAATATCACCAGAATATACTAGAAATGATGAGCACAATAATGAACTAGTGTAGATGTATCATCATCATTAATATACAGTGTTCCCTCGATATAACGCTGAATTTGGTGTCCATGACATGCCACCTGCGTTATAATACCTGCGTTATATCAACAAATATAATTGGAGGGAAAACAAAGACATTTTTTAATTTTTTTTTAATTATTTTTAAATGGGGTTGGACCCCGCGTTGTATCCGAATCTGCAGTGCATCGAAGGGCGTTATATCGAGGGAGCACTGTAGTATGTCATTGTAAATGTTCACTTGTACATGATACCTTTCTATCTTTATTAAATCAGATTTATTAATATGCATTATTGGGGGTTAGAGCACCTTTCAAGATTTTCTCGCTCAAAAGGTTATCCTGTCATATTTTATTATTTTTAATTGGAGTTTAGAGCCGGTTCCAATATTCTTCTTCTGCTATTACCCGGTACCACTTGTCAATTTAAGACGGGAGGAAAACCAGAAAATCTGTAGCGCTGCATGTTGCATTGTCTGTGTCACACTTTGTTCTTACCCAAATACTGCTATTCAAAATATCACTTTAGATCAGCTGAGCAAGTCTAGATTACTGAATAAATCAGAGGGTAAAGAAGTTCAGCAGCTCCTTTCATACAAACAAAATACCAATATTTTAACTATTTACTTTCAACCTCCGAGACTATGGATAGTCTAAATGTTGCAGTAGACCTGCAAATACCGGCCGGTACTGATTTCCATTTATGACGCCCACACGGCACAAGTGTGGACCAACCAATCACGGCACAAGTGTGGACCACCCAATCACGGCCATACTGGAAGGGAAACTTCTAGTTCCGCAGACGTTGATTTCAATCTCCTGGTTTCATATTCCGGAAATTCAGCTCTGAAGTCCGGCGAGGACCACACCACACCACACCGATACCATCCACCCACCTCTCTGACCATTCCCCAACTGATTCCTCCGTCCCCAGGAAACGCTGACATCTAGACGAGTCTTTTCTAAATCCAGATAACAAATATGTATCAAGCTCTCCGATTCTTGCACACATGAACCTACTGGCGACGGAACTACGGCATCTCCAGCCTGACACTCATATCTCTGTACTTTGGCTTCCAAATAGTTCTCAGTCGTAATACCATGTGTTGTGTTGTTAAGGAGCTGTGTGATGACATGACATTGTTTTAGGGTGTTTTGAAGTACCCAAGTGCAGCGATAAAAGTACTTCTGCACCGATAGGAATATTGTAAAATATTTGACTTCCAAATACTAAATAACACAGGAAATCTTTATATTTTAGTGGATGACACATCATATTGGATGAGCGAGGGGGCAGAATATTTCTGTTGCCCTAATATTACAAATCATCAAATACATGCTCCCTCGATATAATGCTGAAGATGGGGTCCATGACATGCCACCTGCGTTATAATACCCACGTTATAGTAATGAATATAATTAAAGAAAAATATAATTTAATTTTTATTTTTGTTTTAAATGGGGTTTTAAATGCGTTGTATCCGAATCCGCGGTGCATCGAAGGGCATTATATCGAGGGAGAACTGTAATGTAAATATAATGTTGACAATCGGCATGGACATAATAATTATCCTCATACTCAGAAACGCAAAAATCTGAATGGAATACAAAATAGCAAGATCATCTTTGGCTTTGCATGTAATAGTACATAATTAATCTGTTATTCTGTATAATATTACTAAGGAAAAATATGAAAATCAATCTACGCTTATAATATGAGGCTGTATTGCCAATGTCATCAGTGATCTGTTCTGACCATAGTAACCTTTATTTTCTATGCAAAGGTGACCTTGTCACTTTAATACCGTTCCATTAGCCAAAGTAATTTCTCATAAACTAAAGGTATATTATGTTATATGGACTAATATAATTACATGTCTTTTTCACAATTACTATTTTTTATGTTAGTTAATATTTAGGTTGGTAAGTAACTTTCTATTTCTAATGATAAAATGTATTTACTGGTAATAAAAGCACAAAAAAATGAAATCTTAAACGTCCACTAATCCTTTGGATGGTGTTTACAAACATTTGACATTTTAGCCAACTATAGGACTAATTTTGCTGGCTCATTAACTACTCCGTTCTCTGTGCGGTCTGACTATTGTAAATCCAACAACGTATCTTGTACAAACAAGTCCAGTTCCACCATGTTTACGCCATTCAAATGGTTTAAACTAACAATTAGTGATTACAAACTAAAGAGATTTGTTTACTATGGGCCTGTGGTAAATTGTGTTGTGTTGTGAGAAATATACCAGATGTTACCTAGGTTGGAATGGACTAAAACCACCTCAAGTCTAGTAGTATAGACAACAAAATCATTTACATAATTTTATATGGGATTGGAGGAAACTGTTAGATTGCAAGTTAGATTGTTCAATCTGCTAGAAACACAATCAAAATGGAAAGAAAAAAAAAGTATATAAAAATAAATATGGATGATACAATAAATAATAATAATAACAATAATAATATAATAATAATAATAATAATAATAATAAAAAAATAATAATACAATAATAATATCACAACAATAATAATAATAATGCAGCCATATTTGTTTATTCTAAAATCAAACTCATATCTCATGTACCTGCAATCTAATAATCCTGTGAATTAATAACACAAAACGAATTATTAATCTTTAAATTAGATGTACACAGTAGGGTTAGAAGTTCCCACTGGCCCGGCAGCCCGATTCATTTCTCGTAGTCGTAATGTTAAAGGAATGCTACGGGCGAGTAGAAATTTCATGTTTTGTTATTCATATCATTATTACCGGGTAATCAGGCGAGTACGTTTTAAAGTTAAGTTCCAACCCTGTACACAGACTCTGATAATAAAAGATAAATGTAGCATGCTACACACTATTACCCTTCTATTATTATTGTAATAAATCATTTTAATGTGTCTTGCAACAAAACATAATTGTAATGTAAACATACATATAATATTTACCACAGTTCACCATAGAAAAAAGTTCACAAGTTTTAACTATGTATCAAACGTGTGAAAGTTTGTCAATAATAATTATTAATATGCATTAATGTTATTACTAATTCCTAAAATGAGCAAATATCATGGCAAGCATTTTCTCTATATCTGCAGATTGATGTGTCGCACCTGGGATATGACTGTCATGCTTGAGACGTGAGACATGTGACTGTCATACATGAGATGTAACCGTCCAGTGAGATGTGACTGTCATGCTTGAGATGTGACTGTCATACATGAGACGTGAGACATGTGACTGTCATACATGAGATGTAACCGTCCAGTGAGATGTGACTGTCATGCCCAAGATATGACTGACAAGAAAATGTCACAGTTCCCTAATATGTAAGTATATTTACATTCAACGATGTCATTTTGTAAAATTTGATTTCCGAACAGGTTAAATTTCAATGTCAACAGCTGGTCAAGAGACTTTATCAATTAATGTTTTAAATAACGTTCAATAATCCTACCAAAAAATACTAATAATAAGTACAAGATCAGATCCCTAGTACAATCAGAAACCAAAATGTAATAAGCCATACAGAGTTGTTTCCCCATATACCATTAAAACTTCTTAAAAGTAAATATTGATCATAATGACAGATTTTATGGATGCTTCAATCAATGGAGAAGAAGTTCCAGAGTAGGTAGTGAAAAAAATTATTACCTATGTTCTGAATATCCAACAATCAGTAAATATGGCAAGATGAAAAGCAAAGTAATAGAAAATAAATAAATAAATAAATAAATAATTCATGTATGCATAATAATAAGCCAAGATATTGTTCTCAAACATTCATGCTTATGCTTATCCTTACACCCCAACGCTACTTTATTCCGTTCACGGCCCACTCAGGGTTAGAAGTTCCCACTCGCCCAGCGGCCCGATCCATTTCTCGTAATGTTAAAGGTATCCCACGGGCTAGTATGAATTTCATGTTTTGTTATTTATATCATTATTCGGGCGAGTACGTTTTAAAGTTAAGTTCCAACCCTACTTACTCCATGTTGTACTGGAATTAAGTATGCTTGGGGTGCGAGGATGGCTTATGATTGTCATGATTGTAATGAATGGAAATGTGACATATATGACAAAAAGAAAGATGACAACCAAACTCATTGCACAAGAAGACAATCAACTCTAAAATAGATTATGCAATAATATTTATTTAATCAAACAACAGCAATATATGTAGTGTTACTAACAGCATATCCAGTGCTTGAAAGCATTCCATTTGACCAATATGTCTAAAAGGATTTCATTTATCCAATACTGAAAGTTTTGGACATAGTCAAGGGAGTTATTTTCTTGATAAATTTTGTTCCATCTTTGTCAATTGTCAATTAAGCTTTCTCGCTACTTTAACCCTCTCCCTGCTGGGGTAGGCATATGCACTGCTCTTTAGGGCATGTTCAGTTGCCTTCAGCAGGGAGAGGGTTAAGGTTCTCTTGAGCTTTCAAACACTGGCTTACTAATAACATGACACGGCGTGCAGGTAACATGCATTCACAATAGTACGAACAATACATACATTAAGTTAAGCAACACATCTAAACCATTACATCATTAGATTTGTTCATGCCTTGTAAACGAAGCTGGTAAACAAACTAAGACGGTAAGAGTGACTATCCTGTTCAAAGAGGTGCAGAATATCAATAGAGTTTCACAGTGTCAAATGTATTCAATTTTGAAGATAATTTTTCTGTAAAAATAGCTATTTTGTATTTCTGATGGAATTTTCAAACATCGTAAAATTGGAAAGGGGTATTGGAAGCTCTATATAATTGAGGGGGCAAGTATGCACAGACAAATGTATACTCTTGGTGAGAGAGTCAATATGGAGTTTATACTGTGGGAATCTTTCACCCATTTTTGACGATTATGTCTTGGAATCAGCTGTTTTTCTTTGGTGGTCAAATTATTTTGGGGTGGGGTCATGGCTCATTTTGATCCGTGCCTCTTTCGAGTTCAAAATAGTTGTGGATAATAATTAATTAATACATATATACTCACTGAAGTACTTGAGCGTTTCTTGGATCTGCTCGGACGAGAGTTCGAGATCAGCTTGGAGATCTATGAGTGGCGTCTGGATCCAATCTTCATTGCTGTAGCCGCCGAACTGTGTGATGGTGTCCGCACGAAGTCGGTACTTTGGGATCTGCTCGTTGATCAGACTGAGGATTTCAACTTCATCTGGGTCCGCGCTGCTGCACAAATCTGGTCATGGAATATATAATTAATAATTAAAAAATAATGTGCGCTTTCATCTCTTCTGGTATAGCAGGTTAAACTATCTTCATCACTATCTGCTTTCAAATGAGGCCTAAAACATATCTGTTGACGAAATACTATCAATAACGATGTACTTTTTGTAGCACTATTCTATGAACGATCACAGTGAATGTTAATTTTCGTATTTTAACCCTCTCCCTACTGGATTAGGTATAACAGGTACAACCCTTTAGCATGGAGAGGGTTAATTAGGTATTAAAGGTGTTTTAAAAATTCGTCCACATGTCACTCTTTGTTAGTTTAGAGCAGCAGGAAACCTGCAAAATGGACTTAATATTATTATTACAATCTTTAATTATCATATCAGCACAATTGTTGTATTGTAACGAATATGATATTCACCTGTACACACTCCAATATCACGTGTGCCATGCACGGCCGTGTCAGCATTGTCGCCCAGTTCAGAGGTCAACTTGGGTCGCTCTACAGCAGCGGAGATGACCGGGGGATCATGGGATGCCAGCTTGTCGGAGATATCAGACCATTTCATAAAATACTAGTACCCGACAGGTACGACATCCATTTGGTAGAAGGAGATAACTCTCATCAAGGATCTGGAGAGAGAGAAAAAACGGTGGACAAAACTGATACGATAGTTTGGCAATGCTGATGAATTATTATGACTCATGCTGCACAAACTTTTAAGTATTTGTCATAAATACCCTTGTTTGATACATCATTATCATAGATCAAGAAGTAATAAATATTTGATTTGTGTTTTTGTTAGGAGCGGGTGCACCTCTCAGGGAAAGTAGCTTAAATTAAATCGAGAAATTGTTTATTATTGTCTCACCCATTGTTACACAAGATAAAAACAACAAAACATAGTTTTTGACAATAGCCACCAAAATGGCTTTCAAGAACGGTTCAAAGGAGTAGGCCCTACCAGTGGTGAAAAGTTGCCTGCTCCGACATAACATTGCTGGAGAAATGAGATTATTGTATAACAGTTGGTTGGTTGGTCAATTTCTAGAATCTTTCACTAATATCATGACTTGCATGCATATGTACTCCTTGACTAGTCTGCATTTCAACCAGTTTTTATAGTGCTAGTTCACTTAGAATATCATGTCGCAGATAGTACAATGATACCCCACTCAGACACTACTTATACTGACTCCGAGCTGGCCAGTCCTTGTTTGTGCCTGTAATGCTGAGCGCCAAGCAGGGAAACAACAAGTACCACCTTTTAACGTCCATGAGATTATTGTATAATAGTAAACAAGCGATCAACAGATCAGTGTGATATTTCAGAAATTATTAATAATATTAAAGATTTAATAGATATATCCTAAAATAGATTTATTCCATGATAAAAATCTATTTATTGTAGGTAAACCAAATTTGTCCTTGTTTGTTGGCATTCAATTTATTTACCAAAACCATATAAAATCAATGTAGCATAATACGGAGGGCATGTTTTCTTACATCCTTGTGAAATTGATTACATATCCTTCACAAAACTTATGAGCCTCAGCATGATATCCTCAATAAACGTCACCACTAGCCGCTTGAGCACTATCTAGCAAATTGATTACATCCATCGTACAAATACCTTACCGAGTACTCGAGTACTATTACTAGGTTGTGTTGTACTCAAGGTGGAATACAGTTCTAAATCTTGTTTTATTTTATTTTTTTTAAATTGGGGTTTAAAGCTGCTTTGAAGATGCTTTTATGTCTGACATCACGGTTTGTTAGTTTAGGCAGTGGGAAACCTGCAACATCCATAGCACTGAATGTTGCAGTAAACCTGTGAGCATTGTAACTTGGCGACAACATTTTGAATATCAGATTTTCCTTTTTTTCAAATGTTGTAATTTCATACCCTAGTAAGTTGTTTCAGTCAGAACGTATGCCTGTATACAAATGCCAATAAAATGCTAACTCTGGGTTTCACTTAGGTTTCAATTTTTACGAGTCCCGGGGACGCATAGTGATATACTTTTCGCATCCCAAGTTAGAAAAAGGGAGTCCCATGCATTTCACGTACACTCGGAAGAATTAGAGTTACTCCCCTTTGCACGTAAGTAAAACGTTAGTAAAATTATGAAGGCCACACAAGTTTTATTTGCCGATTGAAAACAGCATTAACTAGAGTATATGACCGTTATTTTATGTTATTTTATCATTCTAGTCACTTCTAATCTATGCTGTGATGTAGCGAATTTAGAAATACAATAAAATTAATCTCAAGTTGTCAATTTTATTTTTAATAAAGTGCGTCCAGGAGGACGCGTAGAAGAATATTCATGCGTCCAAACTTGCATTTTGTGCATGTGACGCAGGAATGCGCGTTCGGAGAAACACTGTAACTAGACAGCAGAGTTGCCCAGGGTTAAAAGCACTAAATTTGGTCTTAATTAATTTGCATATTATATAATAATAATAATAGGCCACTTATAATGCGACAAATCCACCCCCTAAGGCATACTCTAAGTGCCACATTATATATATATGAGGTCGCCAGAAAGTATCTCTAGGAATTGTTAAAAAAGTTTTAACAGACAGATATTACCCACAGCCGGACAAGTGAAATAAGCCCAGATTAACAAGCCCTTTACCAACATTGCACGTACTGGTAGTTTTATGTCTGACAGGTGCCTTAAAAGTTAATCTGTTATCTGCCTTCTCACCATGTTACAGGGATGGAAACTTACCTTTAAAACTTACTAGCCTGAATAGTGATACAAATAACAAATGTTTACAAAAACAAACAAACATGAATTAGGATACCTTTTGCATTGGGAGAAATGGCCTGGGCTAGTGTTTATTTCCATCCCTCATCATGTTCACTATAGCATTAGTATATTTAAAGTATTCTTCTACCTGGCTAAAACAGATTGTTTTCCCCACAGACACGACAAAAGAAGTGAGACACTAAGCCATTGTTCTAGTCAGGAGTGAGCAACATGGTGGCTTCACCTGTCTGGATACACCAGTGATGTACTTCAGTGATGTCTACTTGCTGCCCGCTGTGAATCTAGTACGTGCAGGTTCACACCAGTTATGTGCAAACATGGGCAGTAACAAATTGAATGTGACAGTTAATGTCAATGCTGCACTATAAAATATTAACCTCTCACGGGCTGGATTAGACACAGGTACAGCCCTTTAGGGCATCGCCAGTTCCCTTCAACATGGAGAAGGTTAAAGACGTAATTACCCCCCTGGTCGGATTTTCAGTGGAAACACACTTTTCTAATGTAGTTTGATGTGCTGAATCCATTTCAGGTGTTTGCCAAGTTGGATTTTTTGTTTTTAAACCGTAAAAACAAAATTGCCACCAAAATAATATAAATACTCATGGATCGAAATTAACACTAGTCCTCTAGCACGGGCCATTTCTCCCAATGCTAAAGGTATCCTAAGGACTAGTAGAAATTCATAACATTTGTTATTTGTATCACTATT